>ML782430.1:171790-239762 GCA_009831015.1 Picea engelmannii
ATTTGTCACAATGAACGAAAATGACAGGAAGCTTGCTCGGTTAAGAGCGGCATTAGAGGCAAGGGGCGATGGAAAATGTTATTTCCCTTGCTATGATTGCAGAGGCTTGCAAAATAGAAGACTTTTAATAACAACAGCCCAAAAACATTATAGGGAGAAGGGGCACGCCGAAGGGGGTTATGAATATCATCCCTTGGTAAGATGATTCAATATTTAATGTATTCTCTGTAATAATCAGTATGTCATGAATTTTAGTAATATTTCTTATCGGGATTTTTATATTTTCTATACACACTAACTTTTCTATGTTGTTTTTAAATATATAGACGATGCCCCCAAAGTGTCGACCTCCAAAGAGTTATTTGTCGAGTACTAGCAGAAATACTACCTTACATGGAGATGAACTTTGAGGTCTGAATATTGAAGCTGTTGATCAAGTTATTAATGATGATATGGATGGAGATAAAGTTAGTGATTCAAATCAAGAAGATGAGATACATAGATTGATCCAAGACACGTTTTCTCCAATGGATGAGGACAACCAGGATGATAGTCATGATGTTGATCCTCTACTCGAGAAGTCATGTCAACCTCTTTATGAAGGCTCAACAATAAATCTTTTATCTTCTATATTGTTGTTGGTGAACCAGAAGGTTTTGAATCGTTTATCAAACACATGTCTCACACAGACACTAAGGTATTTAATTTGTTAATTATTTATGCTTGCATGTTCACAAATACTTAAAAGGTTCAATTTTTTCCTATATTGCTATTGTTTTCTAATTTGTAAATTAGTGTATTGGATGATATATTGATGATAAATATTGTTTACATTGACTTATTGTTTAAAATTTTGTAGATTGTTAGGTGATGTTCTATTACCGACGTCAAATATTTTTCCATGCACATATCGAGAAATATCCATGATTATGAAAGAAATTGGAATGGACTATTAGGCTATTGATGCATGTCCTAATGATCATATCATATATTATGGACAATATACATTAGAAAATGAATGCCCACAATGTCAAATAAGTAGATATCGAACCGATAAAGCGTCAAAGAAGGTGTCTCACAAAGTTCTTCATTATATTTCGATAATTCCACGTTTTCAGCAGTTGTTCAGGTGCCAAAGTATAGCAAAGTTTATGGATTTCCATGTAAAGAATATAAGTCGAGATGATGTTCTTCGAATGTCTACAGATGGTTCTACATTGAACTACATTGAAGAAAAGTAGCCAATTTTTAAAGAAGAACCTCGTAATGTTAGACTTTTGTTGGCAGCTGATGGTGTCAATCCATTTGGAGAGATTCGTTCTACATACTCAGTGTGGCCTCTTTTTGTTATAAACAATAACATTCCTCCTTGGATGTCGATCAAGAGAGAGCACACAATGTTGGCAATGATTGTTCTAGGTATTTAATTATTTTTTATTTTCTTTAAAGCATGACAAAATATTTCATTTCTTTGTTTCGTGCATGGCAATTATTTCTTTTATATATCAAGACATCTAGATAAGTATAATTAATCATGCATTAGGTTGAACCAATCAGGTAGGTACCAGGTTAAAGATATGAACGTAGGTTGGGGACACGATACCCTCCTTTTGGTTGTAGCCAGAGAATTGGAGAGTTGGAGCTTTCCTCAGGTTGTAGCCTGAGAAACTAGGGAGCTGTATCCTCCTTCTAGTTGCAGCTGGAAAAAAAAGGAAGTTGGTACTTCCAATTAATGTAATTCTTTAAGACATATAAGAAAAAAAATTATGTGTTTTTCTCCTGCTTTGGGTTTCCACGTAAAAACATTGGTGTACTATGTATGTGTATGATTGTTCATTTGTTCATTGTTTATTTACTCTGTAAATATTGGATGATAATGCTATATTGATATAACACTTGCATTATATGGTTAAAAATGATTAGATTTCTCTATTACTGATTCACCTCCCGTCTCAGTAATCCAACAATACTTTCATTAACAACTAAAATAAAATGTAAATGTAAACATTACAAAATTAAAAAGAATGAAAACAATCATAATATTGTTTATCCCCTCCCTTTACAACTTTTAAATAAAATTATAATATTATTTGGTAAATGAAAATATCTCCTTTACTAACTTCATAAAACAATGGTTTTGTATACTCATAATGATATAGCTTCACATTGAGATCTAAATATCAACAAACCCTAGATCCGTAAACCCACATATAGTAGACTTTTTTCTATATAAAAAAAAATTAAAAAAATACTCTTCAAATATATTCCCATGACAAAAAAAAATTACCTCCTCAAAATAATATCAAATGAATACACTAACCTTAAGTATGTTCATAGAGAAATATTCATCCCCTCCCTTCGAAAATTTAAAAAAAATTATAATATTATTTGGTAAATAAAAATATCCCTTTACTAACGTCATAAAACTATGCCCTAGATCTTCATTAAAATGACCTTCCGAGGAAGCCCATAGTTCATAAGATGACCACCTCTTCCTTAAATTCGTCCTAATTAGTTTATAGGTATGTACGCTTTCTTGTAGGTGTGGTGAGGATGTTTGCCAACCCTTACGTGACTCTAGGCTAGATTGGTTTCCAACTACGGAATTTAAGGTGGAAAGTACAAAAGTTTCATTATTCAAGATGTATGGTTTCTTTGTGAATGAAATAAAGAGACCATTTATTTTTCCTTGGTATCTTCGTGGGAAGGACTAGATCCCACCTCTGTGACGTGTTGATTTAACATGAAATAGTAATAGATCAAGTGGTTCTAGTAAAGATAATGTATAGAATAAAATAGATAGAAGAAGTATAATATTAAAAACAATTATAAAACACACATGCAAAAGAAAAAACTAAACCACCATATATATAATAATAAGTTTTCATAAAATTATGCTAATTGTGTGTTAACCTTGGGAAATATGAACTAGTTTAATTTCATGGGTGTATATGCATCTTGGTGAAGATGTATGGGATTGTGATAAGAAAAACTCTTCCCTGTCTCAATGATCAATATCATGATAAACCTTAGGGGTGGTAAGAGGAAAGGGGTTGTTTTTTATCCCAAGGGAAACCATGAAATAAGCTTTATATGGGGATTAGGAGAAGTTTCCAATAACTAAGAAGAAGCATGGATGCTTTATCATGGATTAAATATACTAAGTTCAAGAGGGATCAAGAGCCTTATTGTAATAGGGGAATTAACAATTATAATAAGACATGTGAGAAATCAATCAAACCACAAAGATATCAATCTAGAAAGGCTCATATATAGAATTCAAGGGGTTTTATGGAGCTTCGAATCTATGGAATACTACTAGTTTTTACGGCCTTCAATAATCATGCAGACCATATGGAAAATGAAGTATATTATATTGAATTTGGATCAATAAGGATAAGTAGGGGTTTCCTATCTTTTCCCATCTCCCATCAATGATATATTCATAGTTTATAACTTAATAATGGTTGAAGCATATAATTTAACAATGGTCAAAACATGTCTATACAAGTGACAATGATTCTTCAAAGTGAAGGGACATACATTTAAACCATCTTGATCTCATGTACCTTCAACTTATTCACACATGTATCTAGTGAAAATTATTGAATCTATTTGGGAGTGATGCAGGTGTGATCATTTGGGACAAATTGTTTATGAGTGATGCAAGTTTGATCATTTGAGACCTATGTCTAGCTTTTTTCTTTCGAAAATTCTCTTTGAGTGGCATTGAATGTGGTTTAAAGGTATTTTGTCTTTATCCTTTGGCAATTAGTTGTTGGGTCAAAGCAGAATCCTTTAAGCCAAAGCAATAGGTTTCATTCTACTCCCAATCTTTCGCTTTGGCTTTTTGGCATTGTGATTTGTTGTAGGTCTAGTTAGTGTTAATTAATGTCTCTATTAGCTCCATGAATTGGATAGTCATAGGATTAGTTAGTATTAAGGTTTGGATGGGATGGTATTAGGTAAGGATGGTTATTCATAGCCATTTAGGTTGATGATTTCTTTG
The DNA here is from genome assembly GCA_009831015.1 of Picea engelmannii. Lineage (NCBI taxonomy): Eukaryota > Viridiplantae > Streptophyta > Pinopsida > Pinales > Pinaceae > Picea > Picea engelmannii. The sequence continues at coordinate 175,800 of ML782430.1, forward strand.
TTAGTCATCATACATGCGCTGCATCCAGAGGAGAAGCAAATGACACCTCATGGAGATTCAGGTAGACCTTTCTCATTTCAACAAAATATTGGCCAATAAAATTGATATTTAGAGTTTTTGGTATGCAAAAATTTCAAAGATAGTGATTCATCAAAGTATGCAAATAGAGAAGTTGGAAATATAGTGTAGTATGTTGTATAAATTGGCCTTGAGTCTCACTAGGAGCTTGCGCTCCTTGGTCTACCATCCTAAGGAATCAATTGGCTCTATCCCTATTGTGGTAAATGATGAGGAGGTTTTCCAACAAGCGCATAGAGATTTGGAGATGGAAAAAGATGAATTGGCATACCAAATACAGGAAAACAACAAGTAGGAAGCTCTTAGTGGGATTTTTTTTAACAAATCTCAATTTATTTACATGTTATGTATGATAGTTTTTCTCTTAGATCGATATGTCAGAATCTATAATATTTGGCTTCTTAGTTATACTTTTAAGACAATAAGATCATATCAGATTGTAAGAATCAATTTTGAATTTTTGGAACTTATTGAAAGATTGATTTCTAATAAGTCCATTTTTGTTTGTATTAACATGCTACATGGTGCAACTACATCCATATTTTAATACAAGTTATCACTGTTGCACTAAAAAAAAATGACAAAAATTGATAAAATAGTGAAAAGGTATAGACCCATGAATGCAATGTGTCACATCATAAAGAACTTCATTTATCTCCTACAATTATGAGTTAACTGTAATTCTCGAGTGATTAATCCCTACTATGTAATTGAAGCTAGTAGTCTAAATGCATGATAAATTGGTGGTTTTTCATTTGCTAGTAATAATATGAGCGAAACCAATATTTCTTATTTGAAATCTAGTAAGAATCCTTTTGGATCGACATAATCACATATATTAGATACTAACGTTTTACAATCTAGTTAGAGTAGGAGTATTTGAGAGTGATAAGCCATTTCTGCATAAAAAACAACAATTTGGTCAATCAAAAATTTCAATTTCAACAAAAGTTATTTTACTAAATTCTAGTGATAATAAACATAATAAAATAAGAAAATAGAATAATTAACCTTCTTCATTAAAATAACATACTTTTCTCCATGAATAATTCCTCCTTTTAAACTAAATGTTCCTTTATATATTCTAATCCAATGAAACACAAGCTTATACTAATCCTCTCTTTTTTTAAAATAAAATGGTTCCTCTTTTTTATTATTAAAATAAAATTATCTTATGGAAAAAAAATGTGCAGGGCATGTTAATTCATGAGCATGTATCAAATAGGAAGTAAAACGTTGATGGTTCCAAATTCCTTTTATTTTTATGGTTTTTTAACCATAAAGAAAAAAGTAAATATATAAATATTCTATGGAAAAAAAAATGTGGAGAGGGAATGTTAATGAGGTTGGGCATGTGTAAAGATATAAGTAGAAAGTTGATGACTCCAATTTTTAAAAAAGTGGAGAGCGAATGTTAATGAGGTTGGACATGTGTAAGGTAAGAAAGTAAAAAGTTGATAACTCCAATTTTTTTTTTTTATATAATTTTTTGTTTTTTAATAATCAGAAAAATAAACATCTAAATTAGATTAAAAATACTTATTAATAGATAAAACAAATTATTTTGTACACATTTAAATTTTTTTACCAATAAAATATACCCAAATATAACATGGAAAACTAAGAGGTCCCCAAATATATCCAATATTTTAAATATTCTCCTTTTTCCTTATATTTTAAACATTCTCCATTTTCCTTATAAAGTATGCAAGTTATGGGGGTCCACATTATCTCTTGAGATGAAGACAAAATGGAAAACAAAATGGCTTCGTTTGAACATGCAATCTTATACCCAAATATAACATGGAAAACTAAGAGGTCCCCAAATATATCCAATATTTTAAAAATTCTCCTTTCTCCTTATATTTTAAACATTCTCCATTTTCCTTATAGAGTATGTAACTTATGGGGGTCCACATTATCTCTTGAGATGAAAGACAAAATGGAAAACAAAATGGTTTCGTTTGAACATGCAATCTTATTGTGAAGGAATAATTAAAGAAGGTGGAATTGTTATTAAGTTTAATAGTTGAAAATTGTCATTGTATATAGTAACATGTTGTGGTGTGATTAAATGGTCAATATTTTTGGTTTTGGTGGATTTATTTTTTCAAGACATATAGGTCCATATAGGACTGGGTTCCAAGTGCAGTCTTGGAATGAGTAGTGCAGGTTGAATCTCATTCTTGAGCATTCTTATTGAGAGCATAACTATGTAATGTATTGTAATCATTTAATTGTTGAATAATATATTGAGTGTTTTTTAGAGTGCGGGGTTTTTCTAGCAGAAGGATTTTTCTCAAGAAATATTATTTAATGGTTGTATATTTCTTTGTTGTTTATTAGTACAAATGTGTTTGTTTAATTTTTACATATTTTTTTCTCGTGTATTAGTGTAGGAAGAATATTCTACACCTTTACTTCCTTTAAAAAAACACATCATGAATAACATGTATCTTAGATAAAAATGGATAAAAATAATGTCATTTAAAGATTATTTTACATTAGAGAAACATTGTTTAAATTTTGATAAACTATATGGTCAAAAGAGATGCTTACATACCTTAATTTAGTTTATAAATTTTGATAAATAATATGGTTCGAGAGATGTATCTACCTTAATTTAGTTTATAGATAGATTTTGAGAGTTATGAAATATGATAACCTTAGATTAATTAAGATAAAAAAAATAAAAAAAACATGTCACCAACATTAATAATACAATCAACAAACAATGGTTTTTTAGAAAAATGTTGTGCAAGAGAAAGGAAAAAAAAAAAGAGTAATCAATACTAATCAATAAGAAATTAAAAAATATGAAAAATAACATAATAAAAAATATCTTCAATCTTATCCTCTATTACTCATCTAACTCTCAACAAAATATTGTTGTCACACAACCTTTTCAAATTGTCATACACAAACAATGTTTGAAATGAGATACCAAGTTCTCCCATCCTCAAGAAAATAAAGCAATCAGATATTTGACCTTAGAGATGCTTCTCTTTATGAAAATTCTTTTCTTATGGTAGTAATCAAACATTTGATCTTATAGATGCTTATTTGTATGCAAATGGATGTAGTAATCAAACATTTGACTTGAGAGATTCTCTGTTTTATGAAATTCCTATGTTTTGGAATAGTCATAAGAATCTTATTTTTTAAAGGTGGAAAAAACTATTATTACTCAATTGTCAATGAGGACAACCATCAATAGTTACTATTTTTAAATAAGGAGTGACTCATTACTCTATTCAAGGAAAACCTCACCATTTGAAATGATCTGTTGGTGGTTCATAAGGGAGTATACTTTTACTCTTTCTAAATACCTCTAGATATTATGTTATTTCTTTACATCTTAGGACTACAAGCTCTTAGCTAATCAAGCCAATGAGAAGAACTTTTAGGCCTTACTCTAGAAAGACTCCTATTCCTGATAAATCATAAAAGTTGATTGCAAAAATTAATTATTAAAATTAAACATGGAAACTAAAAAAATGAAATAAACCTATTTTGACATTAAATTTAAACAAAACAAGAATAATGGTTATAAAGTAACTAGTCCCTGCCTTAGGATTATGTTTATGTTGTCATGTCATGACAATACTATTTTTCCCTAAATAATCAAGCCAATAAATTTATTTTCAATTATAGAAATGAAATATTGTTAAAATTTTAGAGATTAACATAGTGTCTATATATAAAAGTTAGATTTCTACTATTTCAGTGATGCCAATTTTTAAACATACATTCTTATAATTTTTCTCTTAAAATAAATTTCATTATTATTTTACTAAAATGAAATTAATTATTTTTTTTAAACATCTTATGATTTTTTTTAATAACAATACTATTTTTTCATTAATATGAATACAACACAAGAAGAGAAGAGAAGAGAAAAGAANAAAAAAAAAAAAAAAACAACTTAGATATATTTGAACACAAATTATATTGCTAAAAGTTAAAAATTGTGTGGCATCATATTCTATTGAAACTAAAATTTATGTAGTTCATGTGGCATCATATCGTCTTCAAGCTAAAAATTAGTTAGTACCTATTTTTTGTCAAACAAATGTTTCAATTAAAAGTAAAAATTCAAGTTACGGGTTCTTCTTGCACTAATAATCTTATAAAAATTATTGATTAAGATTTTTTTTTTTTTTTTTTAATAATATACTAATAAATTATTAAGTTAGAAACATAGTATGAAAAATGTTATATTTTTAATTTTTTATGATCTATTTTGGGAATTTGAGAAATTTTGGGGAGCTTCAATTTCAGGAAAATGAAAAACTTAAAAATGAGTTAAGATTTAAATTTAAATCATATTTTAAATACTAACAAGTATCAATTTTAAGTATTATTAAATTAAAATGCAAACATTTTTATTCAGTTATTACAAACATCTAGTTTATTATAAATATGTATGTTACATTTATTCAAAAATTACTATAAAACAAAGATAAAACTACAAGTAAATATTATTTCAAAAATTATTTAAATAACAAACTTAATAATACTTATTTTATAGTTGTGAATATGAATAAATTGTAATACATACAGGTTTGCATTAGAATCAATATTAAACATGAAAGTTTAGTAAATCAACTTATTCTTATCTATGATTTCTTCAGTGTTGTTGTCAACCAACCATATCATTAGTTTTCATTGTATTTTCATATTAAAGTACTAATATTTAAATTTATGTAAAACAAAACAATGATTCAAATTTACAAAAATGTTTTAAGTTAATACTTATAAAGTTTAATTTAAAAAAAAAATTAAAATTATATATATATGTATATATTATAGTTGTTCTAACAATATAAGGTTTTAATTTTTCAGATCTTAATACAATTCCAAATTGGTTCTCAATAATACCTAAAAGAGAATTTAATATATTAACATATTAAAGTCTAATATACTGTATGATGCCACATGTGTATTCTTTGTAGAAGTTGGGGAGATCACCAATAAAGTATTGTTTAATTCTAAATATAAAAAGTTGGATAAACATCAATATATAGTAAATGAAGAAATAAACAAACTTTAATGAAAAAAAGGTATAATATTAGTATTTATAATAATGAATGAAAATAATATTTATAATAATATTAATTTGTAGTTTAGTAGATTATTGAGCAAATCAATATAGAACAAGTGTCACTAAAATGGCTCCCAATGTGTTTCCTGAAAAGTTTTTGGTGTATAAGTTTGAATTACAACATTGCATATCAACAACTTTAATATGCTTATACCAATACCAAAAGTGCATTAGCCTATGTTCCAAAAACTCATGTTGCAGGTGAAGTGGTGGGGCATTGCTTATCAAAATTACTTAAAATATATCAATTTTCACCTAAAATCTAATAAAAACATTTATTTTTATCAAAATAAATAAATCTATATACAAATCAAATATTTGTTTCCTATATATAAAATATTTTATTTTCTTCATAAAATTTAAATCAAAGAAAATTATGTTACAAATTTTATTACAATATCATTTAAAAACAACTATTTTTTATATTCTCTTACTATTACAACTTTGATATATGGTACATCTCATTTATAATCAGTTTTTGCTTGGATATTGAGTGACAATTCTTGGGAACTTGATCCTTTCACCTATTATTTATAAGCTTATTATTTATCAAGAAAGAAAAAATTACCAAAATTCATTCTACCAAAAAAACAACCAAATAATATTATTCATAATAAAAATAAAAAATTATACTAAAACCTATATAAAAAAAAAATAAATATGATGTTTCATAGTAAAACCATCAACCCAACCCATTTGTTTCCTTAATTGGCAGGCGCATAGTAACTTATGTAAAACCAGAATTGGAGAGACTTCACACTAATGGTAATTTGTTCTTAAAAAAGATTCGTTGCAAATACATTTTTTATGAGGGAAAATTCAATTTTATTGAGAATTGTTTAACTAAATTTTGGATTGTCGAACCCATTTGTTTCACCAATTGGTAGGCGCATAGTAACTTATGTAAAACAAAAATGGAAGAGACTTGACACTAATGGTAATTTGTTCTTAAAAAAAAGATTCGTTGCATGTACATTTGTACATTTTTTAAACATGGAAGATTCAATTTTATTGAGAATTGTTCACTCAATTTTGAATGGTCGAAGAGATTATTCCGGATTGTTCGAAAGATTGGATGGACGAAGAAGAAAAGAAAATGATCATATTTATTTTCAAATTTAATTAGATATTGAGAAGATGATAAAAGTGAAGAGATTACTTCATGTGTTATATAAATCCCATAAGTTTCGAATAAATAAATAAAAATAGATTTATTATTTATTGTAAAATTTAAATAGTTAAGCGTGACGGTGGTTTTACTTTGGTAAATTTGTTTTTACATATATCGTAACAAACGAGATGAGGCAAGACGGAGTTTGCAGCGGCTAGGGACCAAACCCTAGCCGTCCAAGAGCTGGTTTTCGTGTGCAGGAGCGAGGATCCTCGACGGCCGCAGTCGATCAGGTTCCCTGCGTACAGGGACGCGATTCGGCACCTTCAAAAGTGACCCTGCGTGGACTGCTCGCCGCGTATTGCATGCGTGTTTGCCGCTGCGACTAGACTTGCTGGAGGTCGACGACCTGCTACAATGGCCCCAGATCTGATTGGCAAGAGAGGGAAAGCCCGACTGGAAGCATTTAAAGCGTTGGTCCGCTCGGCAGGACCCAAATCCAAGCCTTCTCTCCCTTCCAAGTTTGTTAAGAGGATGGAGGAGATCCCCTCCCTGGAGCTATCTCCAGAGGAGCCTTGCAAGCTTGCCCTCCTTCTCGCAGACAAGTCCCTCATCGGAAAGTAACGGGGTTATGGCCTAGCCCCAAAACGGTGGAGGCATGGACGATTGATCGTTGGGAGCCGCTGATACAGGGAGGCGTCTCTCTGTTCGCTGTAGCCAGGGGGTTTTTTGTTTTCAGATTCGTGAGCAAAGAGGACTGTGACCTAGTGTTCAGATCTGGACCCTATTTTATGGGGTCGAGAGGACTGTTCTTATCCCCCTGGACTCTGGACTTCAAACCCGAAGTCGAGATCACCGCAGCCCCTGTCTGGGTTAGGCTGCCTCACCTCCCCTTGCATCTCTGGGGGAAAAGTTCTCTGAAGGACATTGGAAATAAGCTTGGGCGTTTCCTGGACACGGCAGAGCTGAAAGGGGACCAGTTTACCTGCGCTCGCATTTGTGTTGAGGTTAACCTCGAGAAAGGTCTTTCGGAAGCCATTAAGCTCTCCCTGGGGGATTGGTGCCATATCCAAGAGCTGGACTACAAACAGATTCCTTTTAAGTGCCTCTGATGTCATGATTACGGTCACTTTGCAAGAAGCTGCCCCAAAGCCTCTGAGGAGCCGAGTCCAGTCAAAGAAGATGAGTTTCAGCCTGCACCGATTCGGCGAAGGCAGCCAAGGCGAAATGGTCCACAAGCCCAGGCCCCAAAGGCCACTCAACCAGAAGAGGCAACTTTAGAAAATAAAAACAGCTTTGATGTGCTGAAGGAAGATGAAGCCCTAGAACCAGATGCAACAGCAGGCCAGAAAGATCCTCCGGCAGAAGAAAGCCTTCCGGAATCCACCCCCCCAACTTCAGAAGCAGCAAGAGAAATCCGAGCTTCAAAACCGGAACCCCATGCCCATGTAGGTCTGGTGGTTACAGTCCCCTCTAGCGGCTCTGGGGGAACTTCTGAACCTGATGAAAATACAGTCTCGTCTCCACCCCTTACCCGAGGGCGAAAGACCAACAAAGCGCGCAGAGAAAAGGAGGCGGCCTCCAATATATCTTTAGGATCTCAGAAAAAGCTGGACCCCTACATTAAGGGGAAAATTTCAGCCTCCTAGATTTAATGATTTGCTTCTGTCTTTTGCTATGCTCACAATTTGTGAGAATTTACTCATGTATGCACTCCTTGTCAAATTCTCGAATTAGATCAAGGAGCAGAGGGGAATGGTCTCCCAAGACATTCACAAGAAGGTTGGTAGCACTGTTAGAGGTCACCAACCTTCTTCAAATTTGTAACTTTCTAATTCTGGCTGGCCAGAGTGTCGATTAATGCAACATAACCGTTTTCGTCAAAAAAAAATTTAAATAGTTAAATATAAATGGTTAATTATTATATTAAAAAAATTTATAATTTTTTTGAAATATGTTTTTTTTTGGTGTAGGATAGTAGAGTTTCTAATAAATGTAAAAAATGCATGTGATTATTTTTTATGTGTATCCAAGTTCTTTAGCTAAAGGAATAGGCAAAAAAAAAAAAAATAGTTGACAACTATTTAGTGTAAGAAGATTTTCAATATTCATTTTTTTAACAATGTTGGAGTAGTGGAATGAGAGAGAATGTGTGACAGGTATGAAATAGTGAAAACATAAAAAACATTACTTACTTTGTAGTAAAAGAAAGAATTATAACAATTAAAGAAGATAGGTAAATAAAATAAGTATTAATCTTGCCACTTCAATTGTAAGGAAAAAAAGCTTGCATATTCTTCTTGATTTATGATAAATTAGTGTGATAAAATAATGGGGAGTAAGTGACAATATAGAGTTTGTAACTTAGCTATAGGTCTAGTGATATATTGTATATGTATCTTATAACTGAAATAGCAAAGTCCACACTCACTATATTGTATATGTATTTTGTAGTTGACAACTATTTAGTGTAAGAAGATTTTCAATATTCCTTTTTTTAACAATGTTGGAGTAGTGGAATGAGAAAGAAGGTGTGACAGAAGGTATGGAATAGTGAAAACATAAAAACCATTACTTACTTTGTAGTAAAAGAAAGAATTAGAACAATTAAAGAAGATAGGTAAAGAAAATAAGTATTAATCTTGCTAGTTCAATTGTAAGGAAAAAAAGTTTGCATATTCCTTTTGATTTATGATAAATTAGTGTGATAAAATAATGGGGAGTAAGTGACAATATAGAGTTTGCACCTTAACTATAGGTCTAGTGATATATTGTATATGTATCTTATAACTGAAATACCAAAGTCTCTACTCACTATATTGTATATGTATTTTGTAATTGAAATAGCAAAGTCTCCACTCACTATATTGTATATGTATTTTGAGCAATATTGCACTTCACATTCAATATATGACATCACATGTATTTATTTCATATTTGCATTTTGTGCTAGTTTGGTTATTAAAATTCAAAACTTAAGTATAATCTAAGATTGAAAAAATAACATTTTATTAAAGCTAAACAGTAAGATATCGAATTAGTTATCCAATCACAAGTGTGATAAAAATAATTTAAATATTATAAAAACAAAATTATTTTGTTAAAAATATGTACAACATTGAAATAATTTTCATAAAATCAATGTAATTCATTTATTTAACATCATATTTCTAACCACTAAATATTATATTGCTGACATTGTGTGTCCTACTTAAATGGATGCTTTTAATGATTTTACACAATATTGTTGTTGAGATCATATTATTTAAATTTTTTGTTTTTGTTTTGTTAATAACTTAGTTGTTAAAGTGGTTTTGAACTATATATGAAGTTTCTTGTTCCTCCTTGAGATATCTTGTAATTTAAAAATAAAAATAAAATTTTATATATAAAAATATTTTATTTTTTTTTTAAGTAAAAATGATATATTTCTTTATTATTTTTTTAAATATTTTAATAATAACCACACCATCACCATCCAAGGAAAGTGGTTATAGAACATTGACCAAAGGTGCACCATCACCATCCAAAGAAAGTCGTTATAGAACATTGACCAAAGGTGAATATCATATCTATCAAAAGGTTAAAAATTATTTTATGAATTTATTTCTTAAAAATTATATTAAAGATCATTTTGATGATTTCATTTTTGTAAAATCATGTCAACCAATAAATTTATTTCTTAAAAATTATATTAAAAATCATTTTGATTATTTCATTTTTGTAAAATCATGTTAATCAATAAATTTATTTCTTAAAAATTATATTAAAGATAATTTTGATGATTTCATTTTTGTAAAATCATGTCAACCAATAAATGTGCGTGTATGCATTGATGATAATTTTTTAAGTGGATGCACATGACATTTTATTGGATAAACATGACCTTTTAGGAGGTTTCATTGTACAAACATAATTCACTCACTCACTTGAAGGACATAATCTTAAATATAATTCACTCAAATGATATAAACTACTTTAAAACAATGTATTTAAAAGTCATACGTTGAAATTATTAACATTATATTTCATTGGTTTGGAATCACATCGTATGCACCCTAGCACGGCCTAAAACCCTCAGATTGCCTCATACGCACTCCAATTACTCATAACACATCTTCATATTACTCAGATCACATCCTCAATACTTAGCTCGTCGCCTCAAATTGTAACCTATATTCTCAAATTGTAACCTATATACTCATTTGTTAGCTCTCTGAGTGACTCACTTTGTTAAAACTAATTTACTGATAGTGGTCTCGGATTGGAGTTTTTTCCAAATGCTTCTTCGAGAATGATATCTCTGTCAATGAGAGGAGGGGGAAGTGCTTAAGATTCAGAGGAATTTGATCCCCCCAAAAAGCTAGCTCCTCAATCATACATTACACACTTGGAAAATGATATAAGGTAGTAGACTTGGGTCATGGGAGGATGTTGGCATCAGAGAACCCCTTGATTGAGAGAATAAGGAAAGTCCAAGTTCATTATTGTAGGAAGAAGCCATTGTTATATTCCTAAAGGATGTCAAAGTTTTGTTTTTGTAGATTGAAGGTCATTTTCTGATTTAAAGAAATTTAAATTTAAATTTGTATTTTGCATCTTTTTGAATAGTTGGATGGGCTTATAAATGGAAGCTAACTCGGAGACGTAGTCCATAGTGGTGAACTTCTAAGTATTGCCTATGTTATTTCATTTTTGGTTTTTAAATTTTAGTTTTTAAATGTTTATTTTAAAATTAATTAAGCCATTTTTTTAATAAATTGTGGGAATTGAGAAGCCAGTTAATAAAATTTGAATTGGTGATTTAAAATGAATGCTTTATCACTAATTAATAAAATTTGAATTAGTTATTTAAAACTAATCCTTTATCACTAATTCCTAATCAACTAGGATGTAAAATAATACTACTAATTTGTTTTGAATAGATCCAACAATTTAAAAACTAAACTATATTCTAAACAAAACTTTAAAATATAAATGTAAAAGAAAGTTCGATGTAAAGATTTGTAGCTTCTTGAAATACATTCAAGAAAAATATATTGAAAATATAATAAGTAATAATACACATAGTAAGCTATTCAACATTTAAGCCCACCAACAAATGCATTTCACATCATTGTTCATAAAATAGGAATTGAGTTGTTTATAACATTTTTTTAGGCTTTACAACACAATTTTAATTCTCTACAATTTAGGTAATCTTCCAATGTATTCTCTGTAACTCTTTATGGCGACTTTCAATCTCCAAAATATTTGGACTGGGTGCTCATTGTTTTCAAAAAAAACAGTAAAAAACAAATTTCAATCAAATTTGGTTCAAACTTTCTTGAAAAACACACAAATGTTATAAATTTTAAGTAAATATGTTTATTTTAACTTAATGAGTAGTATTAGGAAGTGACCATATGTTTGTATGAAATCCATTACAAAATCCTAACACGTATACAAATTTATTAAAAAATTATATCCCTTATTCAATAGTTAATGATTTTTCATCACAACATGATTGTCTTGGTTCAAGAGGAAAGTGGGTGTCACAAATACTTGAGTATGACCTAGAAATAAATCCTTCTAAGATAATTAAAGGTCAAGGATTAGACAAGATGTTCATTCAAGGTAATCAAGAAGCTATCAAGATGGGGGAAGGGAACAAATCAATGTTTTCATAATTGAAATTGAGAATGACGAGTGGTATTTAGACATCACATATTATCTAAAGAATCTTACATGTCCTCATTACATAGTGGATCACAAAAGGAGGGCTTTAAGACTCGCCATTAAATATTGTCTGACACAAGAAGGTCTTGGATGGAGAAATCCTAATGGAGTAATTCTCAGATGTGTAAATAAAGAGGAGGCGAGTAAGTTGATTTCAAAACCTCATTCAGGGTACTGTGGAGGTCATTTTGTTGCTCGCACCACCGCTCATAAGATTTTGAGGGCGGGATATTATTTTCCTACTATCTTCTGTGAGACACATCGATACGTTAGTTACTATCAACCTTGCAATATTTTTCGAGAAAACAACGATTACCTTCCCTTCCACTAAATCCCATGGTGGTCGAAGCACCTTTTGAACAATGCGGATTGGATTTTATTGGTGAATTTAAGGACAAGTCTATTAGCAGTTACCAATGGATCGTCACCGCTACACATTACTTCACTCGATGGGTGGAGGCCATCCCAATGAAAAAGGAAATGAAAGTAGGGTTGATGAACTTCCTCGAAGAAATGATAATAACTAGGTTTGATGTCCCTGCTAATATTACCACTGATAATGCTAAAGCTTTCATCTTGACAACATTAAATGAGTTTTTTTTTCAAGTATGGGATTGTTTTTTCACACTCTTCAAACTACTACCCTTGGGGGAACAATTTGTCATAGTCCAATAATAAGAACATCATGAACATTGTGAAGAATATTTTTGGAGAAAATAAGAAGAGTTGGGACGGAAAAATCAAGTTCTCTTTGGGAAGATTGCATGATAGTCAAAACCTCCACTGGAGAAACCCCTTTTGAATTAGTTTACGGGATTGAAGCATGATTTCCCATAAATATTCATATTCCATCCCTGCGAATAGCCCAACATTTCTCCACTGCTAAAGAAGCATTGCATGAAAGAATTGATCAACTCATAGAACTAGATGATACCAAAAGAATGCTTCCAATCAGAAGGAAAAAAATCAGAACAAAATCGAAGGAACTTTTGATCATAAGGAAGTACAAAGGGATTTTAAGGAAGGAGATTTGGTTTTGATGTGGGACACGAGAAGGGAGAAACTTGGGATGGATCAAAAGTTTGATAGATTTTAGCTGGGAGAATATAAGATCAAGGAAAGATATGGGTTTGATTCTTTCTATTTGTCTACCAGTGAAGGAAGGAAGATTTTGTTTCTAGTAAATGGATATTTCCTCCAAATTTGTTTTCCAAAAGGAAGTTGATCTCTTCAGGGCCATGGGCCCCAGGTGATTAGGTAGGTCATATGATGTAACTTCCCCATCGTTATGACTACAAGCGACGCAAGAAAGTGATTTTTTTTTTTTTTTTAAAGTAGGAAAGCAACGACGAAAATCGTTAAATAATACCACCTGACGATGAACACAACGCATCCCATCCAGGCAACCAATAACCGCTATCGATCCCGACACAACAGCTTCAATGAACATTAACTAGAAGCCTCTACGGCGAGCAACCAACCACATTAAGGTGTTCCAGAAAAAAGAACCAACATCTATTACAACGAGAAACGCCCACAATGGGAATCACAAGACTCCACGCCAAGTTATCATACACACTCATTGATCAACGTTTGCATTGATCCCATCATAAGAAATCATGCCGCCAAAATGCGTCAAGCGTAGTAGTACCTAAGGCGCAAACTAAACCATCATAAAGCTTCAAATCGTGACATAAAGCCCAATGAAAGAAGTCCAAACTTAACCATCCTACCTAAAATGAAAACTATAAACAAGACCACTCCAACGATCAAGTTAACGAGGCGCAAGGTGACTTCCTTCAACAATTTTAGAATTAACAACCATAAACACCTCATTAAAATTTTTCCATCATAAGAGTAATTCAACAACTGAATCCAACCTCTATCTAAAGTTAAAAGCATGTAACAATACTCCCTACTTCCTTTTAAAATAGCAACGCTTTTCTACCTCCCCTTTAAACATACAACCCTTTAAGCAATATTTTGTCATTATGTTTCACTTACTCAATTTAAAATAGCAAAACCGTGTTATGGTTATTATTGGTTAGTTTAATGACATGTGGTAGCTTTAATATAATTTATGTCGTTTGTATTTTACAACATTATATTTATTTCATTCACTTTTACCTTTATGAGGAATTAATTTACCTTGCCTTTACAAGGAAATTTTTTAATGAATAAAGCCATTAGTATAATAACACATGAGTTGGCTTCGTTAATCTATTAATTGAGTTGACCTTAAGGAAGGACAAGTGAGATGGCTTATTTAATTTAGTTTACCTAAAAGTAAAATCTGCCACTGTCCATTCTTCTTACCCTCTACAGTGTTCTAATTTGACCACAAATCATACTGTTATAAAACAATGCATTTACTACAGTGTAATCTACCGCCAAACTTGCTTGCCGCCAGAAATCATAATTTCACTTAACGCCACTGCCAAAATGTATGGGTCCGGGGCCAAATGTATGGGTCTGAGGCCCAATCTCCAACTATCGACCACGATTCACAGGCCAATCCAAATCATAACATATCACAAGGTATCACCTGAGAGACAAAGCACTAGGCTGAATGGAGGATCCCATAAGGGGCGTTTCTAAGTGATTAACACGTCAACCCAACGCCCAAGCCCATGAGCCCACAATGTGGCGTTTCTCTTGTGTTTATTTGCATAACCCAATTATTTTTCATAAACTCCACGACCATTGACCTACTATGATACCAGGAGGTTGCAACAGTTGGCATAATAACGTTGTCAAACATTCACAAAAACAATCGTTGTCTATAAAAACGCTACCAATCATCATGATTTTAAAAATCAGTGTGTGTAAAAATGTTGTCTTCTTTATGATTTTAAAAATCGTTGTTGTATGAACGTTGTCATTGATTATGACAAAAAAAACGTTGTTGAACATCTATAAATTGTCGCCCAACAAAATTGCTATCAATTGTAGCCTATCTAATAAAATCAACAATGCTATTAGAAACAATCGCTTCAACAATGCTATCTAATTAACGAATTTTGCAGGGTTTTCCATTAATATTACTGTCACTCCTATTATAAGATTGTGGTCAATCCGTACAGTCAACATTTTAAACAAGCTATCAACAAATCAAGGGAATTCCGCTGCCATTAAAACACCACCATTACGCTATAAAAATAACATCATTCGCATGGAAAAAACGCCAATTAAGCTACCCATACAAAGTAAAATAGCCACCGATGTCACAGTACAAAAGATACCCATTACACAGAGGACACACCACCCAATACACCACCTTTTGCACACTAAATCGTTGTATAATATCCCTAAAAATCGACTATAAATGAACAGCTATAATTCAACTATAATTTCGTTGTCTACAAACGCTGTCTCATGAACGATTGATAGATATTCCAGAGCTATCTTTATATTAAAATGCATTTCAAAAGTAAGTTGGAACACAACATATATACGTGCGGAAACGTAGTCTGAATATGTGCTGAGAATGCAGTCGGTTAAATCGATGTTTCAAATAAAATTTAAGGAGTAAAATGATATATGTGTTTCATCATTCAAAACGCATTCAATCAAGGGTAAATGCTTGTCATAAAAACTGAAATTCACAATTAAATCAACTACCAATCCATAACAGAAAAATGCCTAGTAAAATATTCGTTGTGTAAATAAAATTCCAGTCGCATTCAATCAAGGGTAGATTCGTTGAGGTTTAAGTGATAAAATGCAATCTAAAATCGTCTTCCAAACATATCAAAATGCATAGGGAAATTCGCCAAGAGTGTAAGTTATATTGAAAACGAAAAACGCAAGCCGAAAGTATGAAAATGTAGGTATAAAGTAAAATTCAGAATGCAGAGTAAAAAGAATTAAAACACAGTCTAGTGTGGCCAAAGGTAGAGTAAAATTCGTCATCCAAAGTAGTAAATCATAGAGTTACTTCGCAGACTAGATGTATAAAAAAAACCACACAGTAAATTCGCCATCAGACATATCAAACACAGACTTAAATTTCCCGGAAATGTATTGAAAGCGTAGAGATACTTCACCAAGAAATCCATAAAAATGCAGAGACCAAAACGTAGAGGATCATAAGCGGTTCATTGAGGGAAAGGATAAACAATCGCAGAGCTAACCAATCACAACAAGGTGCAAGACAATCACTCAAACTAGAACAATCGACATGGGTAGACAGCTGAGCGAACTATCCTTCGCTCATCATCCACGCACAAAAAAGCATGCCATTAGGACCTATAGGTCTATCAACACTGAAATTATGATCGTCGATCCGTCTCCTGGTCGAGTGCTCAGGTGTGGAATGATGATCTAGGGATGAGGACGAAAGATAAAGCAAAAACTCTTTGAAAAATCAATAAATAAATAGTACTGTCATAGCAATCAAGGATCGGTGTCGAAGGAGATCAAATCAATGGAGTGAGCATAAATCTATGATGATTTTAAGTTCTCTTTAAAAAACGTTAAGTAAAAAACTTTTCTTTACATAATAAAAGTACAGATATGAAAGCGCAAGATCAATATTAATATATCATGCCAAAATAAAAGCATGTGTACCGTATCCCAAGGTGACAACTTCGAGTCGTCGTCCTGTGCGCTTAGTCCAGCTCCCTCTTATTGATCAATGTGACTTCATCGGTACCTCCTAGCCAATGCTAGGGGTACTCTTCTTCCCCCTTAGCCCCCCGATCCACAAAGGGGCCACTCACTCTAAACCCAAGAACAACTAGCAACCAACTCACTTCGAAAGGTCGAGCTACCACTCATACCCAAGCTAGGTATCCCAACTCCCACAAGATAAGTCTGTCAAGTCAAAAAATTTGTAGCGTAACGTTACGCATCAGAGAAGAGAACCATACTCCTCCTCCTCCCTCCTTTATATAGAGTTTATAAGTGATTTCTTTCCCAAAATCCCATTTAATTTATTTTTCAATAAATTAATTCAGAAAAATCCTCCCCTGTACACATGTCACCCATCCCCTTAGTTGCACCAAAAATTAATTTCATTAATTAATTATTTACTACTATTTCCCTCACCCACCTAAAAGCATTCCTAGAATCTCTCCTAGGTGTCCCCAAATTCCCTTACACATTTTAATGACTTACGCCTTTACTAAATTCCTAGTTGAGTTTAATTCAGAAAGTTCTTAAAGGCAAAATTCCTTACTAAGTTAGTCATTCTTCTTTTTCCTTATGTTTCCCTTTTTCTTTATGTTTTCCCCTTTTTCCCTTAGTTTCCCAATTCTTTTTAAGTTTCTCTCTTTTCCTTTCTATCTAAAACTCAAATTAGCAAGTGTAGAAAATCACCTTTTACCCCTCTTCCCTTTTAATTAATAAATTTTAATTAGCATAAGTAGAAAAACAATCAATTCCCTTTTAAAATTTTAATCCCTCAATATACTTTGATTTTAATAAATTAATCGAAATTCTTACCCCCTTTTGGTCATATGTTTAATGATTATTATTATTATTATTATTAATTTTATTTTTTTTCCACAAGTATCACTTAGACATAGATTTTAATTTCTGAGGCTAGGCGACATTTTATTAGGGAAATTGTTTTTAAATATTTCTTATCACATTATTCATTCTAAGGCCATCTAGGTTTATTCACTTATTAGTTAACAATGTGACGTGCCCTTTAGGATGCACTAGGTTCTCTAGGGGTGCCACTCGCCTCTTTCCGTTTTTCTTGCACGACATGCCCTTTAGGCCGCACTACGTGCTCCAAGGGTGCCACTCACTTCTTTTTGTTTTTCTTGCGCGACGTGCCCTTCAAGACGCACTACGTGCTCCAAGGGTTCCACTCGCCTCTTGACTGACTTGGTAGACATCAAAAACCCCTAGAGTCAATACTTTACCATGTGATCTTGTGGGAGACTAAGGGCCCCTAAGGAATAAGGCCATTGCCTTATTGCGCACCCCTTAGAATCATCGTGAGCGACTATCGTAGTCTGCCCTCACGACATCATGGGTCTTATAGAACTAGGTAATCATTAACCTACAGTTCGAGCCACGAAGAGAGTGTTAGTAGGTTGTTGTAGGGTTGTTGTCCACACCTCTCCCTCAACATCTCTCGTTGTCCTGTGTGACCCCTCTACTCCATATGTGAGTCTGGTCGGCAAGCTATCGTCAGCCTGCATCATCAATGAATCATGTCAGAAATAAAATCCATAATCATAACATCTAATCAGATGCACGTATGTCATATATAAAACAATCAAACCCCAATAGTCCACTCCCTGACTCGATCCAGAGTCTAAGGGTTTCATCGATGCCTTTGTATCCCAGAGGTCCAAATCCTGCACACTCAGGAGAACCAAGTCAATTGCAGTTGTCTATGTCAAAACGTCAAAATAACATGTCATCATATCCATCATGCCTCATAATCATAATCAATACTCAATAGTAAAATAATCCGGATAACTTGCAAGCAAGTGTCCTCGAAGAATAAGTTCGTTTAGTGCGTGCAAGAGAGGGGTGTTACATACACCCCCTCTTAGTCTAAACTTCTTCCTAAAGTTTCACAGCATATAAGTGTGGAAATAATGTGTGTCACAGTGTCATAAGTTTATCTATAAAAAAAAATGGAAACTTTTGGCCCATATCAATTTCGTCCTCCCAGGTCGCCGAGTGCGGACTATAGTTGTCCCATTGGACCTTGACCTGATCTACTATTCAACATTGTAGCTGTCGAATGCGATGATCCAAGATGCAGATAAGGTCAGCCATGAGCACACCCTCATCCGATACCTATAAGGTACTCAATTCAAGACACGAGTAGGGTCACTTATAATGTCTCAAATAGATACAAGATAAACATCGTGCATACGCCTCAAGAATCAGGCAAGGCTAGTCAATAGGCCATGGGCCTCTCTTTTCCACAATCTCATAGGATCCCATTAACCTAGGAAATATTTTATAACCCTATCCCAACTTGATCGAACTCTTATGTGGTTTCGCCTGCAAGAATACTCGATCCTTGCACCGTAACTACAGTCGACACAATGTGCATCAACATAACTCTTCTATCGATCCTGTGTTTCCTTGATCCTTTGCCTTATAGTTTGCATTTAATCTTCCATTTCTTGGATCGCTTATAGTCCCACCAGAACCCTATCCTCAAGCTGATCCCAATGCAAAGGCGTCTAACATGGTCGCCCATAAAGAAACTCGAAAGTCACCATCTTAATGGTGGTTTGCTAAGTGTTGTTATATGTGAATTCTACCAGTGGAAAGAATTTCTCCCAACTCTTATGTTGTTCCATCACGTACATGCGAAACATGTCTTCAAAGACTTGGTTTATTCGTTCTGTCTGCCCATCTGTCTCCGAGTGATATGCAGTGCTAAAGTTAAGTCGGGTTCCCAAGGCCTCTTGGAAACTAGTCCAAAATCGTTTAGTAAACATCGATCCTCGATCAGATATAATCCTCATAGGCACACCATACAACCTCACAATATCGTTGATGAAGGCTATAGTTGAGTCAAGTGACTGATACATCATATGCAAAGGAATAAAATGTGCACTCTTCTACAAAGTGTCGACCACCACAAAAAAATCGAGTTGTGTCTCCTCATCGTCAGTGGAAATCCAACAATGAAATCCATCGAAATAACTTCCCATTCTGATTCTAGAATAGTGTGTGGATGTAGTAATCCTTTTGGATTTCTATGTTAATCCTTTACTTGCTTACATTATAGACATCTGTCCACATATTTGACTATGTATGCCTTCATTCCTTTCCAGAAGAATAAGGGTTTAAGGTCTGTTGTCTTCTTCGTGACTCTCGGGTGAGACATGTACACTCCTCTTTGAGCCTTGTTTAGGATCAAAATCCTCAACTTGTCATTTGGTGGTACGTAAATTTGATTTTTAAACCTCAATAGTCCATCGTCATCCAACGTAAATTCTTTGGATCTTGGTACCATCATTGTGTTTTGTCCAATAAAATCCTTGACCTCCTTGTACCAATCATCCTCGCACTGTAAAGTTATAATATTTTCACGTAGATTTGTTTGAAGATGCAACATCGAAAATATGCGTGGTCTCTGAATCAATGCATTTGCCGCTTGGTTCACTATTCCTTTTATGTAAGTAATATTGAAATCATACTTGCTAAGAAATTCTGACCAACGTCATTGTCGTGCGTTCAGGTCGCTTTTTGTAAAGATGTGTGGTATTCCACAGTGGTTCGTTTAGTTCAAAATTCCTTCCAACAAGGTAGTGTCTCCAAACCTTCAAGGCATATACAATGGCTAACAACTCCAAATCGTGTGTCGCATAGTTCTCCTCGTACCTTCTCAGTTTCCTCGAGATGTAAGCGATCACTCGACCGTTTTGCATCAAGACTCTGCCTAAGCCTTCCTTAGATGTGTTAGTGCATACTAAGAAGTCTGCATCCATGTCAGGGATTTTTAGTATCGGTGTTGTTGTCAACAACTCCTTGAGCCTCCAAAATTCCTCCACGAATTGTTTGGTCCAAACAAACTTCTTGTTCTTCTTCTACAATTCCATGATCAGATTTGCTCTTTTTGAAAATCCCTCGACGAACTGTCGATAGTATCCTAGTAAACCCATGAAGCTACTCACTTTCTGGACATTCATCGAGGCAGGCCATTCCATAATAGCCTTGAACTTTGTTGGATCCATGGCGATACCTTCACCGGAGATGACATGCCCTAAGTAGTGAATCTTTGATTGATAAAACAAGTATTTGGACAATTTCTCATACAATTTGTGCTCTCGAAGACACTATAGTACCAAGCACAAGTGCTTGTCATGCTCCTCCATAGTCTGAGAGTAAATCAAAATATCGTCAATGAATACTTGGACGAACTTGTCCAAGTACTTGGGGAACACCCCATTCATCAAATTCATAAATACCCTTGTGGAATTTGTCAGTTCAAACGGTAAAACAATAAACTCGTAATTTCCAAACATCATCTTAGAGGCGATCTTAGGGATGCCATCCTCCTTGATTTGTAAATGGTGATGCCCTGATCACAAATCGATCTTTGAAACAACCGTCACACCCTTGATATGATCAAACAATTCATCAATCCTCGGCAACAGATACTGATTTTTGATCGTTTCCTTGTTCACTTGATGGTAGTCATTGCATATTGTCCACAACCCATCCTTCCTTCGTATGCAAATAACAGGCGCACCCCATGGTGACACACTAGGACGTATCAGTCCCAGGTCCAACAAATCCTTCAATTTCATTCTCAACTCTTGCAACTACGGGTTCGACATCCGATAAGGCGTTCTTGGTATTGGTTCAGTCCCTAGTTTCAGGTCTATGGTAAACTCCAATTCCCTCTCCAGCGACATACCAGGTAACTCCTTAGGAAATACGTCTGCAAAGTATCTCACCGCCAGAAGGTGTTCTAGACCTTCCGCTACTCCCTTTTTGTTTAATCCAAGGATCACATAAAGCTTGCACCCCTTGCACATTCTCTTTCATAACTGCAAGGAAGAGATGAGCCTCAGGGAAACTCCCTTGTTTGACCTACAATCACGCATCTCTGTCCCTCATCATTGACCAAGCTAAACCGCTTCATCTTACAGTTGAGTATCGCCTCATGTGATTCCAACCAATGCATATCGATCACGTGGTCATAAGATCCTAAGATCATGACATACAGATTGGCCTTGGTGCCAAAATCTCCCAAGTTCAGGGTACAACTTGTAACCTTCCCTCCAAGCTTTTGTTTGGCTCCCGAAGCCATCTCTATAAAGCTAAACTCATCATGTACGACTGCCTTTACCGTAATCCTTTTTATCACTGTACCAGAAATGAAACTCTTGGTAGCACCAGGATCTATCAAAATACTAAGGGTCTCGTCAGCGACGATACCTGACATCTTAAGCACAGTCTACTGGTGCTCTGCTTGGAAGTTATTCACCACTGTGTGAATTTGATGGGCCTTGCCCAAGTCTCCCACGGTAATGGGTCTGAATGATTCAGATGCTCTATTCATGTTTACTTGGAAGTCGCGTTGGAAATGTGACTCCCCACATTCCAACACACTTTATTCGGTCTGTTATTCCTGGTACCTAAAGTAGAAGATGAATCCTAACACTAAGGCCGACATGAACTTGCTGACCGTAAGTTCTCTGTAATTTGGTGGGGATCATATTGAAGCATCTCCAAACGAGCCTCGTACTGGGGCACCGTATGGCTGCCCTATCGCAAAGTGTTGAACTCATTGAGCTGACACTCAACGAATTCCTTAGAAATATACCTCTCCTATAACCATTCCTCGAACAATTTCCATGACATGTCTTTGACGACCATGTTCAAATGCGGTGGGAGAGTCTTCCACCATAGAAGAGTGGTCCCCTTCATCTGAAAGACCGCCATGCGGTTCTTCAAGTTGGAGGTATAGTTGCGAAGTGCTAAGCACGTCACCATTTTCTCCAACCATGCCTCAACTACAGCGTCGTCTGGGCACCAAAGAACTCAGAATATTTTACCTTCTCGAATTCCGGTGAAAGCTAATGGTACTGGTTGGGGCACATTGTGGACCCTCAAGGGTACAGGCATCCTGGCCTCATCTCAGTATGGATGGTGAATCAAGGCCTCTGACAAACTCTGGAAGGACCTTGTCAAACCATCATCATCCCTTACATCAATCGAATCCATCCCAAGGACTTATTCCTCCCCTTGGGGTTAGAATCTGAGGGTGCGGGCACCTCTAGAGGTGTTGCACCTCCTTCCACGACACCACAACGCAAACCTCTTTGGTGTCCTCTAATCGAGATCACTGCATGGATACGTTAAAGTTTTAGTAGCTCTAGTTTAAAACTCAAGGGTTTATTGCAGTGGAAATCCTGGCGATCCACAATCGCAGGGTTGAACCCGCTCTGATACCATATGTAACGTCCCCATCGTTATGAATACAAGTGACACAAGAAAGTGCAATTTTTTTTTTTTCATTTTTAGGTAAGAAGGCAACAACGACAATCATTAAACCATACCACCTGACGACGAACACAACACATGCCATCTAGGCAACCGATAACCACGATCGATCCCGACACAACGGCTTCAACGACCATTAACTAGAAGCCTCTACAATGAGAAACCAACCACATTAGGGCATTCTAGAATGAATAACCAATGTCTATTACAATGAGCAACGCCCACAACGAGAATCAAAAAAATCCATGCCAAGTTATCATACACACTCGTTGATCAATGCACACATTGATCCCATCACAAGGAATCATGCCACCACAATGTGTCAAGCACAGTAGTAGCTAAGGCACAAACTAAACCGTCATAAACCTTCAAATCGTGACATAAATCCCAACGAAAGAAGTCCAAACTTAACCATCATACCTAAAATGAAAACTATAAATGAGAGCACTCCAACGATCAAGCTAACGAGGCGCAAGGTGACTGCCTTCGACAGGTTTAGAATTGCGCAACAACCATAACCACCTCATTAACATTTTTCCATCATAAGACTAATTCAACATGTGAATCCAACCTCTCTCTAAAGTTAAAAGCATGTAACGATACTCCCTACTTCCTTTTAAAATAGCAATGATTTCCTACCTCCCCTTTAAACATACAACCCTTTAAGAAATATAGTGTCATTATGTTTCACTTGTTTAATTTAAAATAGAAAAAACGTGTTATGGTTATTATTGGTTATCTTAATGACATGTGGTAGCTTTAATATAATTTTTGTCGTTTGCATTTTACAACATTATATTTATTTCATTCACTTTTACCGTTACGAGGAATTAATTTACCTTTCCTTTACAAGGAATTTTTTTAATGAATAAAGACATTAGTATAATAACACATGAGTTGGATTCATTAATCTATTAATTGAGTTGACCTTAAGGAAGGACAAGTGAGATGGCTTATTTAATTCAATTTACCTAAAAGTAAAATCTTCCACTGTCCATTCCTCTTACCCTCTCGAGTTCTCTAATCTGACCATAAATCATATTGTTATAAGACAATGCATTTATTGCTGTGTGATCTACCACCAAATTCGCTTGCCTCTAGGAATCATAACTTCACTTAATACCACTACCAAAATGTATGGGTTTGGGGCCAAATGTATGGTTCTGAGGCCCAATCTCCAATTATCGACCACGATTCGTGGGCCAATCCAAATCGCAACATATCACAAGGTAGCACCCAAGAGACAAAGCACCAGGCTAAATGGAGGATCCCACAAGGGGCATTTCTAAGTGCTTAACACGTCAACCGAATGCCCAAGCCTATGAGCCCACAATGGGGCATTTCTCTTGCGTTTCTTTGCATAACCCAATTCTTTTGCATAAACTCCAAGACCATTGACCTACTATGATACTAGGAGGTTGCACCAATTGGAATAAAAAGGTTGTCAGACATTCACAAAAGCAATCGATGTCTGTAAAAACGATGTCATTGATTATGACAAAAAAAATTCTATTGTACATCTATAAATTGCTACCCAACAAAATTGCTATCAACTGTAGCCTATCTAATAAAATCAACAATTCTCTTAGAAAGAATTGCTTCAAAAGTGTTGTCTAATTAACGAATTTTGCAGGGTTTTCCATTAATATTACTGTCACTCCTATTATAAGATTGTGGTCAATCCTTACAGTCAACATTTTAAACATGCAGTCAAGAAATCAAGGGAATTTCATTGCCATTAAAAAACCACCATTACGCTATAAAAAAAAACATCATTCACACAGTAAAAATGGCAATTAAGCTACCCATGCATAGTAAAAGAGCCACCCATTTCACAGTACAAAATATACCCATTACATAGAGGACACGACATCCAATACACCACCTTTTGCACAATAAATCGTTGTATAATATATCCAAAAATTGATTGTAAATCAACAACTATAATTCAACTATAATTTCGTTGTCTACAAACGTTGTCTCATAAACGATTGATACATATTCCAGAGATGTCATTATTAAAACGTAGTTCAAAAGTAACCTATAACGCAACATATATACCTGTTGAAATGTAGTTTGAATATGTGTCGAGAATGCAGTCGGTTAAATCGATGTTTGAAATAAAATTTGCAGAGTAAAATGATATATGTGTTTCATCACTCCAAACGCATTCAATCAAGGGTAAAATCTTGTAATAAAAACTAAAATTCACAAGTAAATCCACTGCCAATCCATCATAGAAAAATGCCTAGTAAAATATTCGTTGTGGAAATAAAATTCTAGTCGCATTCAATCAAGGGTAGATTTGTTGAGGTTTAAGTGCTAAAACGCAAGCTAAAATCATCTTCCAAACATATCAAAATGCATAGGGAAATTGGTCAAGAGTGTAAGTTATATTGCAGAGGAAAAACGCAAGCCTGGAGTATGAAAACGTAGGTATAAATTAAAATTCAAAATGAAGAGTAAAAAGAATTAAAACAAAATCCAGTGTGGCCAAAGGCAGAGTAAACTTCATCATCCAAAGTAGTAAATCGCAGAATTACTTGGCAGACCAGATGTATAAAAAATACCACACAGTAAATTTGTCAGGAGATGTATCAAACGTAGACTTAAATTTCCCAAAAATGTATTTAAAATGCAGAGATACTTCACCAGGAAATGCATCAAAGTGCAAAGACCAAAACGTAGAGGATCATAAGGGGTTCATTGAGGGAAAGGATAAACAATCACAGAGGTAACCAATCGCAACAAGGTGCAAGACAATCACTCAACCTGGAATAATCAACAGGGGTAGACAACTAAGAAAACTATCCTTCGCTCATCATCCACACACAGAAAAGTAGG
This sequence comes from Picea engelmannii, assembly GCA_009831015.1. Classification (NCBI taxonomy): domain Eukaryota; kingdom Viridiplantae; phylum Streptophyta; class Pinopsida; order Pinales; family Pinaceae; genus Picea; species Picea engelmannii. The sequence continues at coordinate 201,596 of ML782430.1, forward strand.
GAATTAGGATCTATAGGTCTATTAACATCGAAGTTACGACCATTGATCCGACTCCTGGATGACTGCTCAGGTGTGGACTAATGATATAGGGATGAGGATGAAATATAAAGAACAAACTCTTCGAAAAATCAATAAAACAAACAGTACAATCATAGCAATCAAGGATCGGTGGCCAATGAGATCAAATCAATGCAGCGAGCATAAAGATAAGATGGTTTTAAGTTCTCGATTAAAAAAACTAATTAAAACACTTTTCTTTACACAATAAAAGTACAGAGATGAAAGTGCAAGATAAATACTAATCTACCATGCCAAAATAAAAGCACGCGTACCGTAGCCTAAGGTGACAACTCAAAGTCGTTGTCCCGTGCTCTCTGTCCAGCTCCCACTTGTCGACCAATGTAACTTCAATGGTACCTCCCAACCAACACTAGGGGTACTCTTCTTCCCCCTTAACTCCCTAAGCCACAAAGGGGCCACGCACTCTAAACCCAAGAACAACTAGCAACTAGCTCGCCTCAAAAGGTCGAGCTACCACTCGTACCCGAGTTAGGTATCCCCACTCCCACAAGATAAGTCAGTCAAGTCAAAAATTTTGCAGTGTAACATTACGCATCAGAGAAGAGATCCATACTCCTCCTCCTGCTCCTCCTCCCTCCTTTATATAGAGTTTTTAAGTGATTTATTTCCCAAAATCCCATTTAATTTATTTTTCAATAAATTAATTCAGAAAAATCCTCCCCCATACACATGTCACCCATCCCCTTAGTTGAACCAAAAATTAATTTCATTTATTCATTGTTTACTTCTATTTCCCTCACCCACCTAAAAGCATTCCTAGAATCTCTCCTAGGTGTCCCAAAATTCCCTTACACATTCTAATGACTTACTCTCTTACTAAATTCCTAGTTGAGTTCAATTTAGAAAGTTCTTAAAGGAAAAATTCCTTACTAAGTTAGTCATTCTTATTTTTCCTTATGTTTCCCTTTTTCTTTATGTTTCCCCCTATTTCTCTTAGTTTCTCAATTCTTTTTAAGTTTCTCTCTTTTCCCTTTCTATCTAAAACTCAAATTAGCAAGTGTAGAAAATTACCTTTTACCCCTCTTCCCTTTTAATTAATAAATTTTAATTAACATAAGTAGAAAAACAATCAATTCCCTTTTAAAATTTTAATCCCTCAATATAATTTGATTTTAATAAATTAATCAAAATTCTTACCCCCCTTTTGTCATATGTTTAATGATTATTATTATTATTATTATCATTTACCACAAGTATCACTTAGACCTAGATTTTAATTTCCGAGGTTGGGCAACATTTTATTAGGGAAATTGTTTTTAAATATTTCTTATCACATTATTTATTCTAAGGCCATCTAGGTTTATTCACCTATTAGTTAACAATGTGACGTGCCCTTCAGGATGCACTAGGTGCTCCAAGGGTGCCACTCGCCTCTTTTTGTTTTTCTTGCACGACGTGTCCTTCAGGATGCACTACATGCTCCAAGGGTGCCACTCGCCTCTTTCTGTTTTTATTGCGCGATGTGCCCTTCAGGATGCACTACGTGCTCTAAGGGTGCCACTCGCTTCTTGATTAACTTGGTAGACATAAAAAAACCCTCGAGTCAATATTCTTCCAGGTGATCTTGTGGGAGACTAATGGCCTATAAGGAATAAGGCCCCTGCCTTATTGCACGCCCCTTAGAATCACCGTGAGCGACTGTCGCAGTCTGCGTTCATGGCATCGTGGGTCTTCTCAAACTAGGTAATCGTTAACCTATTGTTCGATCCATGACGAGAGTGCTAGTAGGTTGTGGAAGGGCTTCTTTCGACACCTCTCCCTCAACGTATCTGGTTGTCATGTGTGACCCCTCTACTCCATATGTGAGTCTGGTCATCAAGCGATCGTCAGACTGCATCATCAGTGAATCATGTCAGAAATAAAATCCATAATCATAACATCTAATCAAATGCATGTATGTCATATATACAACAATCAAACCCCAATAGTCCACTCCCTAACTTGATCCAGAGTCCAAAGGTTTCGTCGATGCCTCTACCTCCTCGAGGTCTAAATCTTGCACACTCAAAAAAACCAAGTCAATAGCACATGTCTATGTCAAAAAAACAAAATAACATGTCATCATATCCATAATGCCTCATAATCATAATCAACGCCCAATAGTAAAATAATCCGGATCACTTGCAAGCAAGTGTCCTCAAAGAATAAGTTCGCTCAGTATGCGCAAGAGAGGGATGTTACATATGATTTCATTTTCATGTATATTTGATTGTTCATGATATATTAGTTGCATTTTAATATCATGTTTCTTCACATATTTATTTACTTTCACCATTGCATACTTCTTATGACCATTTGTTTCAATCATGCTCTTGTAGAAATTTTTGAAAAAATGCAATTTTTTTTTTTTAAAGATTAATTGAAATTTTTTAATTTTGATTATATGAACAAAGGATGAGTGCATCATCCTCGATGCCCCAAATTTTTTTTTTTTCCATGTGTGTAGGAACAAGTCTTACCAGGAAATGTTGAGGTTCTCATGCACTTTAGAACAAGCACATGTCCCCAAGTAGGAGCTAGATGTTACCCCCAATTCCTAGGGGTAACTACTCAGGTTTCATAAATGGAGTACCAAGAGACACATGAGAATCCAAAGCCCCACATCGTAGCACACATCACCATTTGATCGATGGCTGCAACATCCACCACACTAGCTTGGCTCACAAAGGACAACAGGTCTTGCTCCATGAGGTAATGATTATGTTGTTTTTGTAAGTGTTATTATAATAAATGAAGAATTTAAACATGTTGCAAAGGGTCCTTTCTCAATTTTGAAAACATTTTCTTTGAAATTATGCCTTTTCCCTCATTTTACCTTGGTGGTTGACATGTTGTACTAGCAAGTGGCCACCCTCGGGAAAAGGGTTTCTACTGAGAGGTCTCCTTAAAGGGTCATCATATCGTTCCTGCACATACTTATAATTTCCCATGCTTCTTCCTTTTTGTCTCCTCATCTTTTGGGTTTTTGGGCATATTGACCCAAGAAAGGCTTGTACCTCATTTCATGGGAAGAAGGAGCTAAATTCCCTAAGGTATATTGTAGTTTCTAGAAAAATATAAGAAACTAATGTTGAAAACAAAGTAAACACAACAATTAAGGACCACCAAATGACTATCCAACTTGAGCTCTACCTATTGAGTGCCTACCTCGATCCCAAAATTTCAAATGCTAAAGCTTGAAACCTTATAAAGGGGAATTTCGAACTATAAATAAATGAAAAAAGGGATTGGAAATAGGATTAAATGGGTATGAGAAAAATAACACCTAAATAATTGGTAAATCAAGAGAAAGAACACCCTCCACACAAGGACCCATAAATGAGACAATATGAGTCATTGTATGTCAATAAACCCCTTTCCCAAAAGTTACACTCCCATCCACCTCATATATTTTACATGACTTAGAGAGGGTCCTCTTGGGACACACTCCTTGACTTGGGGAATGATTCACCTAATAGGTCACCATGACAACCCTCCCATACTTAAATTTGGCAAGTTGTATAAAGTCTTTGAGCATTTGTTTATTTTGAAAAGAGGGGATCTAATGCAAATGTTTGGGAGGTTGTTTTATTAGATATGGATTGCTTGACATGATACTTGTGACTTGTGATCTCTTGGAGGGAGAATTTGTTTTTCTTTGTAGGGCCTTTCTAGGTGGAAGTCTTTTCATGGAGGCATACAGTTGCTTGGACCTTCATTTGGGCATGAAGCCCATAGGTTGGATGATGCACCCCTTCTCATTGGACACATGGGAGGTTGAAAATTTCCTTTGGAGGAACTTGGAGACCATGAGGAGAGCATATTCTATCTCCCTGCACCCCAATGTTGGCCTTTGGAGGCCATGGCGATTTCTTCTAGGCCTTAAATTTCACTTGGAGCTAGGGTTTTTGACGATATTCTCATGGTTGATGGTTATGTGACATGGTTTGATGGAGAGGGAGACAATTGGCACGCACTAGAGAATTTGGTGGCATAGCGCATGGCCTTTAGAGGCCCAACATCCTTCATCAAAGTTCAAAGAATCCCCCTAGGAGGCGTAACGTCACCCCTAAAAGGGAGATTTCTTTATGTATTTTTCTATTTTGAATTTTAGAAGGAAAATTGTTGAGGTCGACCTCCTCTAATTAGTAAAAGTGGAAAAACTTATGTGGACAAATTTTTAAAGTGACTTCCTATGAATAAAAGTCACTTTCATTTTAATTTTATCATAACTCTCACTTGAGATTTACATACTCTTGGCTGAAATTTTTTCCCTACTTGGTAAAATTGCAGTATCTCTCTAGAATTCTTTGTGGATGATGTCACTTGTCTATTGGAGGAAAAATTAAGGTGCTATATTTGGGATGCTTTTATCTTTCTATTGTGTTGGAATACTCTTGGTAGAGAAGGGTTTTACTTGTTATCTCTTCGAATTGGTAAGGAATTTCCTGCATATTGTTGTTATTTCTTCTCGTTTCAAGATTATTTTTGTCTAAACCCTTGGAGGAGTATAAGGGAAACATCCTCCACCAAGATCTATCATTGATTTCATTGAATAAACTATTGCAAAGGTTGTTAGGAGGAGTAAAAGGGATTACACCCTCCTAGATTTACCTTGCTAGATTTTTTTTCTCTGGGGAGTAAAAGGGATTACACCCCTAAAGAAGTAATAAATCTAGATCTTACACAAGAGACTTCATAACCCAATTTATAAGACACTAATATAATTTGCATTGGGGATATACTATTCTTGCATTGATATACATGAAATTACGATATATTGCAATTGTTCAAGTAGAATTACTTTCTACATGTTATAAGCATTCTTGTTCCCTAAGGGCATCCTCTTTAGCCAAGTAATTTGTTTTTGTAACAAGATAAATTATAAAACCATTAGGGCTGCAACAAAACTCACTCTCTTTGCTCTCTAATCTACTGCTGAAATTCACTTGTGAATCTAGATTATTGTTCTACTAATTATTGGCTATCATTTGGATGGTTTACTTGTCAATTTTCATATTTAGATCATGTTGTTGTAGCAATTGTTTGCTACAGCCATTTTTCTGTTATACAAATTGATGACAACAATTAACAAACAACCCTCAAACATCACCCAAGTATTGCTTCATTCAATGGAATTTTAACTAGTCATTGCTAGCTTAGTTTCCATCATCTTAAACTTGATTTTTGGTGTATTAATTTGTAGCCATTGATAACTTCTTATTGTTTATTTATACACTTATCTATTGCTGCAATTTGGGACAATAAGGGTTGTTTCTAAATCCCCATTGGTTAAAGGCTTGTTTAATCACCATTTGTCTTGTTCCAAGTAGGGTTAACATTGTTTTACAGGTACACAACCCTTGGCAACCATTCACCTTACTACAAGACTATTCTTCAATCCTTTCTTCATCTCCAAGCTTGAACTATAGGGGCATTCATCATCATCATATTACTTTCCATCTCAACCCCCCTAGGGTCACCGAGATTCCCCCCTTGTGTTGAGTTCATCATCACTAAAGCAAGGGGAGTGTCTATGTAAGGTGACAATGGGTAGTTACTCTCGTAGTTGTCCCACCTCAGTGGTTTGGGTTGTGCTTTTCCCAAGCTACAAACCATGTGATAAAATATATAAAAACCATCAATTATGTATTCCAAGAGGATCTATGAGGAAAACAATGATTAGAGAGCTACATAATGGAGGCTTAAGTGGAAATTTTGGTGTTAATAAGATTAAGGCATTGGTAGAGGAACATTAGTATTGGACACGAATTGTTAAGGACACCAAGAATTCAGTTGAACATTACATAATTTGTCGGAATGCAAAATGTAGAAGTCAAAATATAGAGATGTACGCACCATTGCCAATACCAGAAATTCCATGGGAGGATATTGACATGGGCTTTGTGTTGGACTTGCCAAGAACCCAATGAGGTAATGATTTGATCTTTGTTGTTGTTGATATGTCTTATAAAATGAAATGATACCACTAACATAGTTGTTATGTTTTTCAAATAAATTGTCAAATTACATGGATTGCCTAGGAGCATGGTATCAATTAGGGATAGAAAGTTCATGGGACATTTACGAGGAACATTATGGAAGAAACCAAACATGAATTTGAAGTTCAACTCTACCTATCATCCACAAAATTATGGGCAAACTAAACTTGTTAATAGAAGTTGTGGAAATTTATTAAGATGATTAGTTGGTGAAAGACTAGGACAATGGGATAAGTGCTCACATAGGTCAAATCTGCATATAATAATTCAATGAATAGATCTATATGTAAATGTCCATTTCAAATTGTTAATGAAAGATCTCAAAGAAGAGTGGTTGACTTGGAACGATTACGAGATGGAAGCCAAAGGAGTGCACATGGTGAATCTTTTGCAGGTCACATGAAAGAAGTTCATGAACAAGTGCATAAATGGTTAGAAAGGAGTAGCAAGAAATATAAATAGAGATATGATAAAAAACAAGAATCAAAAGTTTTGAAGAAGGAGATCTAGTTTTAATGAATATGGGAATAGATAGATCTCGTAGGAGCACTGATAAAAAAATTAAAGATAAAAAAGATTGGTCCTTGTAAAATTTAAATTTGTTTATTCCGATAATGTTTATATTTTGGAGTTGCTCCCAAAATTGGATATTTTGCCCAAATTCAATGTAACTTGTTGATTCGTATGAATACCATGAGGGGATGGATAAATAACATGAGGGGATGTATAAATAACATAATGATTATGTAATGGATTGGATAGAACAAATTATTGAATAGAAGAAAGAGGATATTGCAAAAATTGGGAGAAAAAGGAGATTGCAAAAATTCTAAATGAAATAGATGAACAAGTTGTGGGGAGAAAAAGAGTGGAAAAATAACAAAGGTTACATAGTTAATTGGAAAATAAAATATCAAGCCACATGGATATCAAAATAAAAAATGGAACTAATTAACCAATTTGTGTTGATCATTTGGTGAGCATGAGCTCACTTCTTTTCTTACCAATTGGATTAAGCTTGTCGATCCAACAAGAAGTTCCTTGCCATTGGATTAATCTTGTCGATCCAATGGACCTTGTCAATTGTAGAGGACTAGGTGTATAGGGAGTGAGCCTCCACAATCCCTCTCTGCCATTGGATAAGTCCGCACAATCGAATGGTCCACTCAAATTGAGGAGGGAGGCCATCCTTGGGGAAGCCGCCCTCTTCACCTCCGCAAATTCCATACAACCATCGATATTTCGCCATAATCCAATAATCTTCATTTTTATTCGTTGTTTTGCGGGAAACTTGGAGTAGAACCCCTTAAAATTAATCGGTCTTACTCCATCCCCAAAATTTAATGAGATCGGTGTCAATTAAATGAAAAAAATTAAAAGATTTGTACCTTGGCAGATGGATTAGGTTGTGTGGCTTCATTTAAAGAGAGCTCGTCCTAATTTCATTTATGAAACATAATTGTATGAGTAAAGATAAAATTATGGGGAGGCTTGCATATTTTAATATTTTTTGGTTATAATAAAAAGGAGAAGAAGAGAGCGGCGTATGAAAGAAAGGAGAACTAACAATGGAGAAGAGGAGTGGAATAAGTGTAGAAAAATAGAAAAAGGAGTAGGAGAAGAATATAATTTGTAGAAGAGGATAGAAGAATTTAGTTAACAGAAACTAACTAAGTGCTATGAAGAGTTTTTTTTTTTGTAATTTTTTTGCTTTTTTGTTTTTTTGAGTTTGTAAAATCCCATCTTAAATTTAAATCAAACAGTATAAGTTTAAAAATAGTGAAACACCTTGAAGCTCGAAGACTATAAATTTCCATTTCAAAATTAATATAAATAAGTTGATGGAGTTTTCAAGATTGCCTATGTGTATCATGTTTACTTTAATTTGAATTTTATGTGTTTGATTTTACTTTATGTTTGTGTATTTTGATGTTTACTTTTCTAGTTGCATTCTTATTTGTGTATTTCTTTTGAATTAAGTTTAGGGATGTATTAATAGAGAAATAGGTTGCCTGCAATAAAAAATGCAAATGAATTTGTGAGGCCAACTCAAAACAATGAAGAAAACTTTAGGTAAACCCTTAACTTAATTTGAAGCAACGATCGAATTAAAGTAAGTTAATAACACAAATATTTTTTGATAGTTTGATAGTGGGCATGACCCATCACATATCATCCCATAGACTTCTAGTGGAGGCAGAGGTGCACATCGGACTTCCTACACCAATCCATGAGAGAAGAATGTCCAAAAGCTTATAACATAATAGTTGCAAACAAATGAAATAAACAACAAACCATTAACAACACGATTTCTTGGGGAAAACCCTTTCAGATGAAAAACCCCACACTCTAAAGAACACTCAATGTATTATTATGAGTGTTCAACAATATGAGTGTTCAACAATAGCATAAGGATTATGGAGAAATTTTGATAGCATAAAAGTAAGTTAAAACTTACACTCTGCTTCTCTCCAACCCTAGCATAAAATAAATAGGCATAACAAAACCATAAACCATTTATGGTTTTCAAATTCTACATGTTGGAAACAACCGACAAGTAATTGGCCAACTCCAGTTGCATAACATTCATTTCCTTCTAGTGGTCTACATTTATTCGATGCCACCAATTAACATGTATTCCTTGCTATTACTTTGCATTTATTCTTTGCCACAACTTTACATTTGTTGCGTGCTACTGCTTAGAAATCACTACCTGCTCCACTGTAGGACTACAAGGTGTATAAACACACATGTCCCAACATTCTCCCACTTTTCATATACCTTGCACAATTATAAGAGAGAATGCATAAAACTATGAGCTAATTGCTAGGAGCTATAAGGCCCAGAGAATCACAACACCACTTGAATTTACCTATGCTCACCAATTTTGTCAATGCATCTACAATATTCTGCAAAGTGCCAATTTTCTTCAGTATCACCTTTTCTGTCCCAAGCTACCCTGTCCCTATTGAAATGGCATTATACATCTATATTCTTTGTCTTTGCATGAACGGTTGGGTTTTTAACTATAGAAATGACACTCTTACTACCATATTGAGCTATAATAGCTCTTTGACTTAGCCCCACTTTTGAACATAGTTTCATAATCCATATGGTCTCCTTACAGGCATGAGAAGATTCCATATGCTCTTACTCTACAGTGGAAAAAGCGACGACAGCTTGTCGCTAGGCTCATCCAAATTCTCCACTGAATAATCGAAACACATATCCACTCATAGATCTCCTTCTATCTACATCCCTTGCCCAATTAGAGTCCACATAACCCTATATATCCACTAAGTGTGGGTCCCTTGAAACTTCACTAGGATAGAAAATAGAATATTTAGAAGTACCTCGTAAATACTTGAAGTCCGTCTTCACTGCAACTCAATGTTCATGTCCAGGATTAGCCATGAATCGACTCAAGAATCCCACTACTTGGGCAATGTCTGTTCTAGTATAGAACATAGCATAGAATAGACTACCAAATGCATTAGCTTAAGTAACATAACTTAGATAAGCCATATCCTCCATCTCTGTGAGTGTTGTAGGAAACTATTCAATTGAAATCTTAGTTCCCATAGAAATAATAACACTGAATGGTCTAAAATTTGCCATGCAAAATTGCTATAGAAAAGAATTTACATACTTACTCAAGCTCAACAAAATACTTTTATTTTCTTTATCTATTGTGATCTCAATTCCTAGGATATATTTATGCAACCCTCAAGTCCTTCATATTAAATTGTGTTGAAAGCTCATACTTCACATCATAAATCACATCTTTATTGTTACCAAATAATAGCATATCATCTACATATAGAGCTATAACAAGGCAATGACTACCATCTTGTTTGTAATACATACATTGATTTAATTTGGATCTCGAAAATCTCAATGCCAACATAAAAGAATAAAAAATTTGGTACCATATTCTTGGAAGTGTTTGAGACCATATAAAAGACCTTTTTAACTTGCAAGCTAATGATTCTTTATATTTTTTAACACAATAATTTTGTTGTGTAACATAGATTTCCTCCTCCAATTCACTATGTTAAACGAAAAAAACTTTTTTAACTTGCAAACCAATGATTCTTTACATTTGTACTTTGGTTGTGTCACATATATACTTATTCATGTCATTTTTAAGGGAATTGAACGAGGGTGGAGAGGATAATAATCTTTTCTTTTAACCATTCAATCTATGGCCAATTGACTCAAATATATAATAACTAATTTTTTTTAAAAATATCATTTAATTAATTAATGAAAACCGTATTCTCAAATTATAAAATTAAGAATAAATAATGTAGTTGTTTATTTATTAAGCCACTCCTTTGTAAACATTCAATCTATTCCCAATTGACTAATTTTTTACAAAAAAATATCATTTCATTAATTAATTAATTAATTAATTAATGAAAACAGTATTCTCAAATTATAAAATTAAAAACAAATAATGTGCAGTTGTTTATTTATTAAGTCACTCCTCTGTAAACGTCCATATCAATCAAATTTTTGAAGACACTCCTTTGTAAACTTCTAGATCAACCTTCTTGGCATTAATTTTTTAAAACTGTTAATCTCCTCAGCGGCCCTCTGTTAATCAACCTTCTAGAAAAATTAATCTCCTCAGCGGCCCTCCTTGCCAACCTTCTTGGCATCAACCTTCTAGAAAAATTAATCTCCTCAGCGGCCCTCCTTGCCAAAGCAACTGTTAAGAAAAAACCAGAATATTGAAGTCCCAACTACAGATGGTCTGTGAGACTAAGAATTATAAGCAGAAGTCTACATCTTTAAAAACACACCAATTTTTTCATAAGCACTCTTATATCTAATGACAGTGATCTGGCAATGGGTATACAATACAATAAAACTTTTATTTCTACGGGTTCTCTCTGTATTGAAGTCTAAATTAAGGCACGCAGGCAGCAATGGAAATTACAGTACCACTGGAAGCCGAGGAGTCGGAACAGCCAAGAGCTCGTGTGCCCTGGGCACTGTGAGTCCACTATTCCTTTCAGACATATCCAACTCCTTCCCATTCGTGCCACCGGGAAGCGTCCAGTCAAAACAGTGCACCAGTTGCGCCAATGCAAGCTCTGTAACAAATGTTCCTAATTGCTCTCCTGGGCATCGTCTCCTGCCTGCTCCAAACGGAATCCACTCAAAGTTATGAATTTTTTCATCCAGGGAGCCAGCTTGCATGAATCTCTCCGGCATGAACCTTTCGGCATCATCCCATGACTTTGGGTTCCTTCTGATTGCCCAAATGTTCACGGAAACGCGGGTGTTTCGCGGGATTTCGTAGCCCAGCACTTTGCAGGCTTCCACAGATAAATGGGGAACGGCAAGTGCGCCGGTGGGTGGAGTCTAAACGTTTCTCTGGCCACAGCTTGTAAATAAAGGAGACGAGGAAGATCAGATTCACGAACCAGCCGCTCCATTCCAACTACACGTTGCAGCTCGTCCTGAAGCTTTTTTAGCACTGGGGGATTTTTCAACAATTCGGACATTCCCGACTCTATGGTTGTAGACGACGCGTCCGTGCCAGCAGCCAACATATCCTGCCATCATGATCAAGACATTAATACAGTATCAGATGATCATAATCACTGCACTACATCATATTTATTTTTTTTAAATCTCTTGTTGAAATATAATACACGAAATTTTTACATACATAGAGGACGGCCTTTATATTATCTCGTGTAATTTGGAGCTCCATATCTTTATCTGCAGAGGCTGAGAGCAAAACATCTACCAGATCTTGCTTGACGTTGGAGTCATTCTGCGCAACGTGTTCGTCTATTATTTTCTCTAGCAAACTGTCTATTATGCTATGCATGTTCTTCAAACGTCGGTTGAAACCTTGCAGATCCATGCAGGCTAAGAAGGGTATGTAATCTCCAATATTAAAAGCAACGCCTAGTTAAAAACTTTCCTTGATAATTGAATTGATTCCTCTGCTACCAAATGAATCTTCGTCAGAAAACTTTCTACCGAAGGCCATCCTGCACACTATACCATTCGCAAGGGCCGACACCGTTTTGGTAATGCTTACGGGAAGATCTGAATTGGTAATAGAATGAATCATAGCAGAGACTTCCTCCTCTCTTATAAAGCGAAAGTAATCCAAGCGCTTCGAGTTCAGCAACTGTGAAACGCATACCTTACGCATTTGCCTCCAGTAAGAGCTATACGGAGCAAAGCCAATGTCGGTGGAATTATACCACAAGTACTTGGAGGCCACGAACGGAGGTCTGCTGGAGAAAACGAGATCATGAGTCTTGAGAAACTCCATGGCCATATCAGGAGAAGAGACGACTAAGGTTAGAGAGGATCCGAGTCGAAGAGGCACGATATGCCCGAATTTCAGAGAAAGAGCTGCCAGCGCTTGGTGTGGAAGTTCTCCGAGCATGTGAAGGTTTCCGATGATGGGCAAAGAGAACGGAATTGAAAGGGTCAGAAGCAGAACACATACAAATAATCCACAAAAGTAATTCTATTGCTTCATACAAAATGTTTACATATGCCTTTATAAATAGAGGTCTTTAGAAAACTGTAGAGTGTTTAGAAAACTGTAGAGTGTTCGAGTGTCGGTGGATTATATGGGGTAGAGCTCTCTCGAAGTTGGTGGAAGATTCGGGTTAGGTAAAAATTAACTTTTTCCAACACTCTCCCTTAATTTATACCACTAATTACATCAATATTTTCAATGTCCAATGCTTCTCTCAAATATTCAAATTGATCTTGTGCTCATAGCCTTTGCAAGTTGCTCTTTTGATCTGCAATGTCTCCTCCTTAACAAATACATGTCTTGGTTAGGTCTTTATCTGAGTAATGTCATCATCTTCAATTTCTATCTTCATATGGTTGGGCTTCCTTCAATTTGCTACCATTACAATGCTTTGGAACTATCACATCAAGTGGTTTCTAATTGACCACAAACTTTTCTCATTGGTGGTTTTGGCTGACCACTAACCTTGCATGATGGGGAAATTGATTTACACAACACGCACTCACTTGAGTTTCATCTTCAACATTTTTTTTTTGCTTTTTCTTTGTACCTTCATAACATTGATTAACGCTCAAACTTTTGCATCTTCCATTTGCACCTACAAACCACTGATCATTGATGTCCATATAAAAAGAGATCCATCTACCGAGATACATGGGTACCATCCGCTGTACTCGCCAGTTCTCTAGGTATCATTTTCACATACATGGTTCATCAATATATTAGATAACATGGTCCCAACAAACTCACACTTTGAGATTACTTAATCTCACAATCCTCCCCTTAATCGAAGATCTAACTTCTTCGATCACCATCAAACTTAGATACGAGTACACCTACCACCCTCGTACCTACCTAGTGGTTAATTCCACATCTTGATGCCACATCCACTCTTTATGCCTAAGACGGATACATGCTACATGATCAATCTAATCCATGTAGACCTGTCTTAACAGGGCTTACTAAACACCTGGGGAATATAGCTTGCCTTGCCTATGGCTAAGCTTTACAACTTTGGACCAACAACCTCTTGGGGAATATTGTTTGCCTATGCCTATGGCTAAACTTTACAACTCAAAAACTTCTAGGGTGTCAGGTACTACTGATCATGCACCCCTTACATCACTTATCATTATTATCACAGATACAAAAAGCATTAAATTCCCAAATTATAATCCCATTACGTATAAACCCATTCAATATGCCAATAAAGTAAGCCAACTCCAATTTGAAATCACACATGACTCATACTACCTTAAATTTTGTTTGTGTAAATACCCAGACTAACACTCCAATAAGACATTTTACTTTCTTCGTCACAAAACAAGAGAAGATCATTATATGTTAAACACTCCACTACCAAATCCCCTATAATCTTGAGTGAAGAAGAGATACCTCGGAGCTTCTTGCGCTTCCAAACGCTCTGGTGGCTCATACTTAAGAAGGCCTTGCAACAAGTCTATGAGTGCACCAGCAGAGTGGTCTGCATGTTCCATTACTAAATTCCGTAGTCGGGATAACTTCTTGACATCTCTGGTGCTCTCTCTTGAAGATGCATCTTCGGGAAAATTTAATCTTGTTCCATGTCGAAAATATTTGCAAATCCTGCATCTTCTTTTCTAATCATCGATTTTATTGTTGGATTAAGCTCACACAATCCAGAAACCTCTTCCTGAGCTTCGCACGGATGGTGGCACAAACCACGCACTCGAATACCCCACAATTGTAGTTCTGCTCATAGTATTGCCTCATCTCTCTTCACGCTCAAAATGATGGTCAACCTCTTACCTCAATGCTAAATAGAAAACACCATTTTTTTGGGAGCAATGGTCTAAGCCCGCCTCTTTTCTACGTGGTCTCAGCAGCAAACGATCTGGGGCGACCTCTGGTCCAACACATCGAACAGACCGATTTGGGCACTTCTCTCTTGATATGGGCTCTTCTCTCAGCCACGCCCTACTCGTACTTGGTAACAATGTAGGGGAACTGCCTGTACTCCCAATGCTCGACCCTTTGATTTATCAGAACTTCTAAACTCTTAAAATGAAGATAAGGAAGGTTGTGGCTTCCTTAGCTCTCTGATTCTTACAACATGAAACTCTAGCCGAATTCTACCTCCACGGTCTCACCTCGCTCTGACTTACTCTTCAATTCTCACGGCTAATCCCTGAAGCTACGGCTTCCTAAGCTCTGCAACACTCACGACAGAAGCTTTCCAACTCTCACTGAGAACAAAAACGGGGGCGGCTCCGTTTGACGCCTACCTCCAACACGAAACTCTCAACAGCCTCCTCTGCTCAGCTTCGACTCGGCTCCCTCAACTATTCCGACAAGCGCAATCTCCACTTACTCTGCGGCCTCTTATCTGGTTCTGCAGGTCCTCTCCCAGCTTACCTCTCTCGATCTGGGCTCTCAGCCTTACAGAATTTCCTCATCCTGGTTGGGCGACTCTCCTCTCAGGATCTTGGGCCCTCCCGTGAGGGAGTGAGCCCAGATCCAAGCTCTGATACCAAATTGAAGGGGTCAAAAGCAGAACACAGACAAATAATCCACAAAAGTAATTCTATTTCTTGATACAAAATGTTTACATATGCCTCTATAAATAGAAATCTTTAGAAAACTCTCGAGCGTCCAGAAGGTTCTCGAGTGTCAGTGGATTGTCAGTTGATATGGCGTTAAAGCTCTCTCAAAGTTGGTGGAAGCTTCGGGTTAGGTAGAAATTAACTTTTTCCAACAAACAGATCTTTAGAAAACTATTGAGCGTCCAGAAGGTTCTCGAGTGTCGGTGGATTGTCAGTTGATATGGCGGTAAAGCTCTCTCAAAGTTGGTGGAAGCTTCAGGTTAGGTAGAAATTAACTTTTTCCAACAAACGACCCCGAGGGCAGCTTTTTGTTTCTTCTCCTGACGAAGAAGCTCCATACCCCAGCTAAAGCAGAGCTGCCGCGAGTTTTATACAAAACTCAAAGCTTTCCAGAAGTGGTCTCTCTGATCCCATCTCAATCGCCATTGTCACTTAAGCAGAATACAATCAGCTGCTACACCGTTTTGTGTGGCCTCACATCGCACAATTATATATAAATGCGTTGACGATGAATGTTAGTTAACGGAAATGAACGTGAACCAATCCTCGTCAACACGTTAACTAATTGAACGTGAACCAATCCTCGTCAACAGGCTAAGGCACAGCCGCATAGGCATTGGCATTGGCGATAAACGGTTCTTTAATATTAAGGCACGAGTTATGCATGTTGTTTGCATTCTCAAATCTAGAAAGCGGATTTGACACTGCTTTCCAAAATTGCAGTTTTTCATGGTTGTTTTTTTAATGAACGGCGTTGACAATGAACAGAGGGTCACCAATCAACATTTTGAAACGGGAAGTGCAACTGTCACATTTGAAAACATACGATGCCATAGCCAGAATTATGCCACTTCAAACTCGATTTTACTTCTTTTAGGATGCTCTGTTTTTAGGTAAAGAAGGGGTATCCTTTTAAATCAGATGTTTTGCCTTTAATTTAATAAAGTTATAGTTTAATAATTGTCATATGGAATTATTTTTTGACCACATATTTTTTTTTAAGGACATTTTGGTAATATATTGTTAGATTTGTAGATTTGAGTGATTATTTCTGTATAATCTAAATGTCTTAGAGGTTTTTCAAATGTTAAATTCATTTTTACATTTAGAAATGGATTTTAGACAACAAAAAAATAATAATTTTGTACAAATTTATATCACTCAATTCCTAAAAAAAACCATTTGGTAAAACAGAGCCTTGTTAAAACTCTAATCATAAGTTAATTAGTTTACCTAATTGTTATACAGTTAACAGTTACATGACAGTTATGGTATTTTTGTATTATATATGTACGTCTATGTACATGATTATTTGCTCATTGCTCACTCATTGAAGAATATAGAGTATGGATTTTCTACCAGTATTTATTTATCTCTGTTCATCATGGTTTCTTGATTGCTTGAGTAATATTCATTGTGTTTCTATTGTTTGCTTCATTATGAATCTAATAGTGGTATCAGAGCATGAAGATAATCTTACGGGCCTGGCAGTTTTTCAGAGCAATGTATGATACCTGAGCACCTATCAATCTTTGTGTATATTTGACCTCACTCTTTCACGAGAGGGCTCATGAGCCCAGAGTTATGATAGTTTGAGTAGAGATTTCGATTCACATAGCATAACAGGAGAAAAAGGGTGAAGGAGGAGTGACCGAGTAAAACAATGAGGAGCGGCTGAGTAAAACCCTAGCCGTCATTTGGATTCCACAGAGGTTGAGATCTGTTCATTGGAAGGTGATCCTTTGGCCACAAGGAAAGAAGAGCTCGCCAGAAAATGTAATTGACGGTCTGCCACTATTCGTTTTTCCACATGCAGAGGAAGGTTTTGTCCGTGGTCAAAAGAGGCGCTTCCAAATTTGTCGAACTTGACCATGAACTGCTTAACATAATAGTTAATAGCTCTATATCTCTACTATTTGACAAAATGTGTGAGATAACTTTGTGGTGAAGAAAGCGCAAGAGATATGGCATGCAACTGAGATCATGGAAGGAAGTTGGAAGTGAAGATTGTGGAGTATTGAACGGATGATGGGTTGGAAATGAATGACACAACTGCCATGAATTTGAGGTAACATTTTAATGTGATGATGGGCTGGAAATAAATGACACGGCTGCCATGAATTTGAGGTAACATTTTAATGTGAGTTTTTTGGATTTAAATTTGATTAACAAAAGACAAGCTTCCAAGAAAGTTAGATCTAGTAAAGACTGGTTATAAAGTCACATCAAATTCCAATTTTATTAATGTTAACATAAGAGAGCTTGGGAATTAATTTTAAAGTTAGCCATTGTTGTGGGGGTAAAAGCCATTGTTGAGAGGAAGCATTGGATTGTCTCCAAAATAGTTTTTGTTTACATAAAATATTGTTTTAGGAAGGTTATAGCTTTATGCAAGATTCCTTAAAAACTTTTGGAGTGATAAGTGGATTTCATTAAGTTTATTAAAAAAAAAAAAGTGTAGTTCAAGGGAAACTCAAGGGGTTATAAGGTTTTGTATGGAGGAGTTTTCTCCATTATTTTAGTTAAATGTAATGAAGTTATAAGGTGCATGTAAATATGTTATAAGAGCTTTTTTTAAGTTTGTAAAGGGGATCATCCTACATAATAAAATTACATATTTGTCTTTGCGTCGTTGAGCCACCCAAAATTGAATAAGGGGGTCTTAGGATCTTTGTGTGTGTCGTCATTGGTTATCCTGTAGCAACGATCATGCAACGATTGCTCATGAAAAAATGACTACAAATATACAAACAAACAATTCAATTTGGCTACAACTTTGACATGCACAACATGATACAGAATTAAATTTTGTGGCATCAACATACAAACATAATGGAAAGAATTGAAGAAATGTTTGCAATATTGCACACATTAGTTAACTCAACTACAGAATCTACAATTGCAATAAACAAGCACACTCTCAGTACAATGATTACTTGTTTACATGTAACACACAAGAAGATTGATATGTTCAAACTTCAAAACAAAATGTTATCTGATGAATTATTCAGTTGACTAGTGATGAAAGTCATAAACATGAAGATGAATTAGATGAAGTCCCTATTACAAGAAAAATTATCGATAAATGTGGCAAAGAAATTAGAATTGTTCAAAGATGGAAAGAATTACGCTTTAACCGAAATCGATATGGACTAAGATATGAAAATGATGTTAACAACCTTTTTCATATTCCTAATTATTGCAAACCTGTTTGCTTTGTAAGTAGAGGTTTTTTGAATGATAATAAAAAGACAAAACTTGAGGATATTGATAAGGAACAGATACAGGATATTATTGATGATAATGGTACTACATATCAATGATTCTAAGCAAGATGGCTACCATTTCTCCAATCCTCTGTTCACATGTACGGGCCTCAACATTCAAAACAAATAGACATGTTTTTATATCTATATTTTGTTTAAGGTGGTGTTCGATGCATTGCAGGTTTTCATCCATATCAAAATTTGTGTGTTATATGGGAGTCTCAATTAACTGTATCATTCTATTTTGAGTTTTGGGATATCTGATCATCAGGCTTCAAATTTTATGTGTTATTGAACAGTGGTGATTCACGAAATGTTGTAGTTTTTGAATGGATGGTAGTTCATGTAATGATAGCAATTATGTTGAAGATATCTATATATCCTAATAAATTTGCAACATCTTATAATCTTATTATAGTAAGATTGTTTGCAATGAATGTTTTCTTAACCCATTGTAAAGGTTGTACCAAATAAAATTTGTGTCCTGTTAAATCTGGTTTTACCAAATAAAATTTGTGTACTGTTAAATCTGATTACCAAAAAAAATTGTGTTTTTTATTTGTGTCCTGTTATATCTGATTCGGTTTTACCAAATAAAATTTGTGTCCTGTTAAATCTGATTATGTTATCTTGATTTTCATATTTTCAGCAAATATTTTATGCTGCAATTTATATGATTGTCTGTGAGCGGACGTTTCCAATGAGAAGGATATTGAACTGTTAACTGTACGATTCTATTGTGATTACTGTATGATTCGATCTGTGACTTCTGGGCGTTGCACCGTTCACCTGTGAGCCTTTGCCCCATGAAAGATAATGATTACGGAAAGTTAGTTTGATTGAAAAATTAGAACTAGCCCAGCCACTTACCATGTGGTGGATGTACTTCAGAGATGATGACATTTTGTTAATGAATAATCAAGATAATGAATAATATGTGTTAATCACACATTTTAATGATTAATGAAGTTAAATAAAATGGGTTAGGATTATTTAGGTTAATTTTGACCTTTAATTTGTAGATACTATCAAAAATATTCTAGACACATTGCATATTTTTAATTAAAAAATTAATTAATCTGATTATGGTTTATATGCAATTTCGAGCTTAACCTTACTTGGACCCAACAACTCGCTATTGATTCATATTTCAATGAATTTATATATATAAATAATAACATTAAATTATTAATTGTGCTTATAATGACATTAAATTATTGTGTTCATAATAAATATATATACATGCTATATATATCACATCTGATCATTGCGATGTATCATTTTTTTAGTCCAGTAATATATTTATTGTTTAATTATCTTTTAATATATTTTTTTATATTAATTTTGAATTCAAGTATAAACTAATTCATATCACAAAACACAATCTAACATATCTAACTGATTCTGGTCAATAAAAATAAAATATTTTTTTCACATGTGATTAACTGATTCTCGTCAATAAAAATAAAAGAATCTTTTCACTTGTGATAAATATCATCACATGCGATAACTATGATGTATCATGTCTTTTATTCCAATAATATATTTATTTTTTAATAATAATTCTTTAATCTAAATTTTTGTCTTTTATTCCAATAATATATTTAGTGTTTAATAATAATTCTTTAATCTAATTTTTATATTGACTTTGAATTTGTTCATACTACATAACACAATCAGACTCTAAATGATTCTCCTCAATAAAAATAAGATAATATTAACACAAGCAAACATATGATTGTGATTTTACATAATATTTTAATATATTAAATGATTTTTTTTATAAACATAGATATAAAATCAAAGTCTATATGTTTTCATTATATGTTTTCACATAGTCATAATAGTGAAAGAAAATAGTTTGTTGAGGTTATGGTTAAAATCAATATAGATCCATTTTAATCAGGTGGAGAGGGATCAAATCTTTCGAGGTGAAAACCTCTTTTTAGAGTGAAAAACTTGAGAAAAGGTTAAAGGTTTGCATCTGGAGATATTTGATCCATGTTGATGCTTCATAGATCGAGGATTAAGTGTATCTATGCTAAGTAGTGGGCTGTGACATAAACTTTGTAGATCAACATCAATATACATATCTATATGTTGAAGATTAATGATATCTAAGCATATGCGGAAGCCCCTATATGCTTAAATAATAAGAGTTAAGGGAGCTCTAACTGGGTAGTTCATAAGGCACAATACTTGCTAAGGTTTTGCAAATGGGGTAGCAAGCTAAGTGGGCTTGATTGTAGGAAAAACTCCATAGTTAAGTGCGCTTGAGCCAGAGGTGTCCTGGGATGGGTGACCACCTGGGAAGTCCTGGTTACCGGGTGCAAATCCCGGAAGTGATGATTGATGCTATGCGATTCATTTCGTTGGTTTCAATCTCATTTCTTCACCCCTGTGAGCATCACCCGATGCAATGAGTGCTATGTGGTCTATTCAAATCATGAGAATTGTTGGTCAGTTGTGACTAATACTCATGAATATGGGTCATATATTAATGACTTACACTACGCAGTTAATCTCGAAAATAATATCAAATATCTTGCACTGCGGAAGACCCTATATGCTTAAATAATAAGAGTTAAGGGAGCTCTAACTGGGTAGTTCATAAGACACAATACTTGCAAAGGTTTTGCAAATGAGGTAGCAAGCTAAGTGGGCTTGATTGTGGGAAAAACTCCACAGTTAAGCGCGCTTGAGCCAGAGGCGTCCTGGGATGGGTGACCACCTGGGAAGTCTTGGTTACCGGGTGCAAGCCCCATAAGTGATGATTGATGCTATGCAATTCATTTCGTTGGTTTCAATCTCATTTCTTCACCCCTGTGAGCATCACCCGATGCAATAAGTGCTAAGTGGACTATTCAAATCATGAGAATTATTGGTCAGTTGCGACTAATACTCATGAATATGGGTCATATATTAATGACTTACACTACGCAGTTAATCCCGAAAATAATATCAAATATCTTGTACTATGGAAGCCCCTATATGCTTAAATAATAAGAGTTAAGGGAGCTCTAATTGGGTAGTTCATAAGGCACAATAATTGCTAAGGTTTTGCAAATGGGGTAGCAAGCTAAGTGGGCTTGATTGTGGGAAAAGCTCCACAGTTAAGCGCACTTGAGCCAGAGGCGTCCTGGGATGGGTGACCACCTGGGAAGTCCTGGTTACCAGGTGCAAGCCCCAGAAGTGATGATTGATGCTATGCGATTCATTTCGTTGGTTTCAATCTCATTTCTTCAGCCCTGTGAGCATCACCCGATGCAATGAGTGCTAAGTGGACTATTCAAATCATGAGAATTATTGGTCAGTTGCGACTAATACTCATGAATATGGGTCATATATTAATGACTTACACTACGCAATTAATCCCGAAAATAAAATTAATGATATCATTTGAAATTTATTCAGTTACATAAGGAGACTATGAATCAAAGTATAGTTAAAAAGTAACAATGTACAATGATGAAAAATGTTCAATAATAATAAGAATGTATTAAATTACAAATATTTACATAGTGATCAATCTCAATCTTTTCATATTTTATATATCTTAATTTTATAATTGTTTTAATGTGCAGATACTAATAAATCAAAGATAACCCAACAAATTACATGACTTCACCTTATAATATATGTTTTGCAATTTGTGTTCACTAATTTATTGCTAAATTCATTTCACTCTATGAGTTGTATCCCATAGTTGAAGTCAATATAGATGATCAATTTCCTTTGTATCATTTCTTAATGCACCCAATCATTTTTCATAGTATTATCACTTAAAACAATGCACCATATTATTTTGTGTTATATCATTATCATTGAAATCAATTCAGCTTATTGTTTATATTATATCACTATAACTGCAATCAATGCATCATATTGCTCCAGTCCTATGAAAAAGTATTTGAAAACCTAGAACGATTTCCTCCACAATGACTAATTTAACGCTCCATTGAATTTATGACAAGGTCCTTATGAAAGCCCATAACAATAAATTGTTATACGAGAATCATATTTAGAAAAGCACCTTCAACTTATAATATCTTTTTTGAAATTTGTTTTTGGGATAAATTCATTTCATTTGATGATTTGTTGTATCTCACAGTTGAAATCAATATAGAAGATTAATTTCCTTCTTATCATTTCTTCAATTAATCAATGGACTAAATCATTTTTCATAGTATTATAACTGAAATCAACGCACCCTATTGTCTTATGTTATATTATTGTTAAACTGAATACAAGTACTTGCTTATGCTAAATCATTTTTTGTTGTATCATCACTTGAATCAATGCATATTGTTTTTCATTAAATCAATGCAACTAATTGTTCTAAATCATTTATCATTGGGGGTTGTCTAAACATTTGACCTTTTGAACTTTTTTTTGGAATCTGACGAAACAAAGTTTGGCGAAATCACCTTTTTATGTTGTTTCAATTGCATTTTTGAAGACTCAACACCCTGAAAAACCCTCGGGGCACTTGAACTATATAGACTCTTCAGATTCTTTTTCATTGTCTGTCAGCAAGTCCAAATCAATATGTTCAGTGCTGAAATTTGATAGTCATTTACAAAATTCTGGTACCAGTGCTAAATTCTTGCACCAGTTTCAGTACCAAGCAGTGCTCAATTTTAGCCAACATATTTTACACAGTTTCTGTTGCAGCCCACAATACACATAAGCCTGAAAATCAGAGTATTCTAGTCACACTGTGA
This sequence comes from Picea engelmannii, assembly GCA_009831015.1. Lineage (NCBI taxonomy): Eukaryota > Viridiplantae > Streptophyta > Pinopsida > Pinales > Pinaceae > Picea > Picea engelmannii. The sequence continues at coordinate 224,750 of ML782430.1, forward strand.
GGTCTGCAAATTGAAGTTTTAAGATCATAAAGACCTGTTCCGGTATTGATTCGGATTTTATGAGCATTACGAAATGAATACATATTATTAAAATATGCTTAACACAAAATAACAAAGATACAGTAAAACTGGTTTTTTATTCAATAAGGAAATAAACTGAAACTGTAAAATGTAGTGGGAAACCAACTTGTTGGAATGATGGTGGCTTATCTCTGAGAAGAGATGTGGCGATTGTGCTCATTTGCAAGAAGATAGTTACAATGAGGATCTAAAGCCTTTTACAATAAACAAGAATGTCAAAAACCCTAGACATCCAAAAACCTAACCCTAGGAGATGAAACGCCAAAAGTCATGTGGGCCCCGTTTGGGTAAGTTAGTACATCAACTTCCTGGGGTCGTAAATTTTGCATACTATCTATGTTTTAGGTTTACGATAGCCCATTGGAAAGGTCTAACTAAGTAGAATAATTTTCGACTGGATGAGGTCAATTCCTTTAGCAGTCACTTGGTCTCCAAATCCCAAAAAAACATTGTTTAGGGCCTCAAAACGTCCCCAGAAGTTTGGAACCCGAAAAATACCAAGGTGGAAAACTATTTTTTGAGCTAGTGGAATAGGTGTGTGGCCACCAATATCCACCTAGATAAATCCTCCCTCCTTAGGAAGAAATGGTATCCATTGCGTTGAGTTCCCCCATGAGATGAGGAAATTTCTGCTAAATTTGTGTCTGGGATAGCCACTTGCCTTAGTGCATGAGCTGCCCTGCTTTGAGGACTCGATAAAGTTGGATCCTTTGTTGTCGAGAGACCTTGATATGTGTGTCCACAACATGATCATTGGATGAGTCTTGCATGCATTCAGGGTTGAGTGGTGTCAACTGCTCTGCTATCTTTGAGGTGTCCAATAATGGTGGGAAAAATGGCTGAAGGAGAGCCACGTTGAAGACTGGATGTAGATCAAGGAAGGGGGGAATTTTGAGCTCAAAAACATTGTCACTCACATCCTTGGTGATGGTGTACAACCCATAACAGAGGGGGATAAACTTCCAATGGGGCCCTGTAAAGTGTTCTTTCTGCAAATGCAACCAAAATTTGTCACCCACCTGAAACTTATGTGGCTCTCGATGTTGATCATGGCGTTGTTTGTACTTAGCATTAGACTTCTGTAGAATATCCTGAACCTGTTGGCGGATGTGCTGGATCCGCTTAATGAACCGGGTGGCTTTGTCAGCTTCTGATGGAGCAGGGGACGAGTCGACTGAGGTGGTCGCCAAGGGTAGTGCAACATCCATGGGGCCCAATAGTTGGAATCCTAACCCCACCTAAAAGGGGTAGTGGCTAGTTGAGCTATGTAGGGCTCGATTGTAGCTATGTTGAACATAGGGAAGACTCTCATACCATGTGCAGGGATGTTTTGAATTGTACATGCACAGGATATGTATGACCATCCGATTGACGACCTCAGTTTGACCATGTTTCTGGCGGTGGAAGGCAATGGATTTGGTGAGTTTGGTATCCAGAAGTGATCAGAGGCTCAACCAGAATGAGATGAGAAACCGACTGTCACGGTCTGAGATAATGGTTTGTGGTATCCCAAAATGTACCCATACTCACTCAAAGAAGATCTTGGTAGTGTATTTTGTTGTGATGTTCTTTTTGCAGGAGGCTAGAATCACCATCTTGGAAAAATGATCAGCAACCACAAAAAAATAGTCATTTCCCCTCTTGGTGGAACGGGAGGCCCGACATGTAGTCCATTGAGATGGATTCCCACAAATTTTTAGGATTAGGAAGAGGGGTGTACAAGCCATGTCTCTTAGTGGTCGGTTTGTAAATAGTGCAGGCGGTGCAGGACCTGATATAATTGCCGACATCCTGTTGAAGTTTCGGCTAGTAGAAATGTTTCTGCAGCACTGCCACTAACTTTTCAATGCCAAAGTGTCCTACCACCCGACTAGAGTGAGCTTCACAAATCAAGTTTGCGTGCTCGCTTGATGGAATGCAGATATGGCCCAGAGGGAACAACAATCCATCCTAAAGATGTTAATTAGCAACCACTGAGTTAACGCCCAACATTTGGTAGGTGGTGGAGAAGTCAGGGTTTGTCTCACAGAGGTGGGGCCATCTGAAGGTCTCATGACCGCAAGATTCTAGCACCATGGTGAGTGTCGCAACTAGAGGTCGGCTGAGGAAGTCAACAAATTGGTTGGTACTTAATGTTTTATACTTGATGTTGAGGTGAAACTGTTGTAAGTATGTTGACCACTTCTGATGACGATCATTATGCAATTTTCCTTGGGTCTGCATGAATTGTAGTGGCTTGTGATCCATGTGGATGCTTGTCTCCTTCCCATGAATTTATTGTCTCCACTGGCGGTAGGCTTGCACAATGGAGTACATTTATTTGTCATAAGTAGGGTACTTATAGACAACATCTGATAGTGTATCACTAAGATATGCCACAGGGTGGCCGTGTTGAGTGAGAATGACTCCCACAACATAGTCTGAAGCATATTTCTCGATCTCAAAGTGATTTTGTAGGTCCGGTAATGAAAGTACCGGGGATGGGCACAAACTCTTCATCAAGTTATTGAAGGCTTGTTGTTGGGGTAGGACCCACACAAATTTTTCCTTACTGCCACCTTGGTTACTTGGCTGAGGGCCCATGCAACATTAGATAATCCCAGCATGAACCTGCGATAGAAATTGGTGAGGCCCAAGAAGCTCTTAAGTTCAGTGAGTGTGGTTGGGGCTGACCAACCACAGATGACCTAGATCTTGGCTAGATCCACATGCACACCATGGTGATCAATTATGTAGCCTAAGTAATGGACCATGTCCATGCCGAAGGAGCATTTTCCAAGTTTGCATATAGTTTGTGCTGCCGTAGGGTGTGCAAGTCCTGCTGAATATGCTGCAAGTGTTCCACCCAAGTCTTGTTGTAGATGAGGATGTCATCTAGATACACCACTACAAAATTATTGGTGAAAGGTCATAAGATATCGTCCATCATCCTCATAAAAGTTGTTGGAGCATTTTTCAAACCAAAGGGCATGACTAGCCATTCAAAAAGACCTTCTTTTGACTTGAAGGTAGTCTTCCATACATCTGTGTATTATATTGGGACTTGGTGGTAGCCAGACTTCAGATCAATCTTACTGAAGAATTTTTCCCTTGTGAGTTGATCAAGGAGGTCATCGGTTCGGGGAATCGGGTACTGGTTCCATATTGTGATTTTATTCAAGCCCCGATAATCAATGCAGAGTCTCCAGGTCTCGTCTTTCTTCTGCACCAACACAATTGGCCTCCAATAAGGTGATGAGATGGGATGGATATTCCCCTTGAGGATCAGTTCTTGGATATTCCTCTTGATCTCCTTGTTTTATAACTAAGAGTGGTGGTAGACTCATCCATTGGGTAGCAGTACACTTGGGGTCAAATTGATGGGATGCTTGACCTGGCAGTGAAGAGGTACCCCGATAGGAGAGGAGAAGATATCTAATTATTCTTCCACGACCTTATCCACTTGCTTTTGTTGTGTGGAGAGATCGGTCGCAGAGGCTTTGGATGTGGCTGCACTATTTTGCTCACTCTGAGAGAGAATCACGAAGAAGACAAATTTCTCGATCTGAGAGATAACCTTCCTGCATTGCTTGGAAAAGATCAAGGAAATAGCAGTAGGAGAGACTTCCTCAGGTATCCTGTACAATTTCATGTTCAAAGTAATAATAACACTACAAGGCCTAGACTCATATACAACATGACGCTTCCATAAATAAGGTTGGCCAAAATAACATTACAAATTTCGAGAGGATCAACATCACACAATACGTCGTACCATGGTCAACATTGTTGGCTGACGCAAAGATCGCTTCCTTGGAAGAGCCATCCAATGGTGTAGGGTTGTGGGTGCGACGTTGTCGGTAGGGCCAACCTCTTGATGAACTCTGCTAATATGAGGTTCTTTTGGCTACCGCTATCAACGATGAAGTGTAGTGGGGTTCCTTTTACCCACATCTTTGAATGGAAACAAAACTCTCCTTCTTCAGGCTCGTTTGGTTCACCAGGATGGAGCTTGGTCGTAGAAACAGTAGAACTGGGTTCCACGTCAATGATTCTTCTTCCCCTTTATGGTTTTGACTCAAAGTCAGAACCCTCATCTGATTCATAGGATTTCACTTCGACCACCAGCGACTGCTTTGAGCGGAAGTCAACAGTGTTATGCCAAGGGCTCTTATGGAAGTTGCACCACTTCTCTGTGTCTTGCTTTGTCTTTCTGGTGTCCTTCTTTGCTTGTGGCTTGGACTGGTTGTCCTCACACTGTCCATATTTTCTCTATCATTTTTTCTTTGGGTTGGGGTCGCCCTTTCCTAGATTTTTCTTTGAGGGGTTCCCATGACCAAATTGCTGCATCTTTTGTTTAATATTTTGCTTGATTGTGACAACATATCAATAGGTTGCACCCAAGAACAAGATTTCTAGAAATTTCATTTCGGTCTGAATGTATCTATGCAGAGCACCATGATACTTGAGAACTATATGTCACTCTGAATATTTGATACCCAACTTGGTGTGCAAGGTATGGCAGATATTTTTGAACTCTGGCACTGCTTGGTCTCTTTCTTGCCGTAGTGTGGTCCATTTGGTATACAAGTTGTCATAACTTCCGGTAGGGTAGTATTGTTCTTTAATAGCATCCCTGAAGGATTCTGAGGTGGTTGTGAATGTAAATAATGAGGTCTCTTCTATTTCCTTTTGCTCACAGAAAGTTTCCCACCAATATTTGACATGGGGAATGGATTTGAGGAGTGCAAAAGTAATTTTTTCTCTATTCGAAAAGTTATGGATAGAAAAATACCCTTCTAGTATATTCAACCACTTGTATACAACATCTATGTCTATCTGAACTGCAAATATAGGAATATCGAAGTTGATTTGTACCTTGAAGGGGCGACGCCACCACTCGAGGAAGATACGTTGTCTGTTGGTAGTTGCTGAAGAATTTTCGTGAAACAATCCATTATCTCATTCTTCTGTTGCGTGAGGGATTCCTAAAGCAATATTTTGAAAGGATCTCCTGTCCCATCATCTTTCTTTTCTCTTTCCATGAGAGTTCACTTGGGCATGCGAGATATTTTGTCGTCAAGAGAAACAAGATCGAGACCCAATTCTTTGTACCTTGACCTCGTTGCGAACATGCAATAAGACGACAAAGAGCAGACCGCTCTGATACCACTGATCTGAATTTTATGAGAAGAACGAAATGAATACAGATTATTAAAATATGCTTAAGAAAAAATAACAGAGATACAATAGAACTAGTTTTCTATTCAATAAGGAAATAAGTTGAAACTGTAAAATGCAACATAAAACAAGCTTTCTGGAATGGTGGCGGCTTATCTCTGAAAAGAGATGTGATGGCTGAGATCATTCACAAGAATATAGTTACAATGAAGCTTTCAAGGCCTTTTACAATAAACAAGAATTTAAAAAAACCTAGATATCCAAAAACCTAACCCTAGGAGATGAAGCACCAAAAGTCATGTGTGCCCCGTTTGGGTAAGTTAGTACATCAACTTCCTCGGGTCATAACTTTTTCATACAATATTTGTTTTAGGTGCACGATAGCTCGTTGGAAAGGTCTAACCGAGAATAAAAAATGTATATTGGCCCATGTCAGTGCCTCCAGCAGTCACGTGTGCCCCAAATCCCCAAAAAACTTTGTTAGGGCATGGAAACGGTGCCGAAAGTTTGGAACCCGAAAAACTGTCGAAAACCTGCCAAGGTGGAAAATTGTTTTTCGAGCCAGTGGAATAGGTGGGTGGCCATCCACCTGGATCAGGTATTGACATGTTCTAGTACTATCCTTCTTAGGTACTATAGCAACATGTCTGGTACCAATTAATAATTTGGTACTCGTGCCAAAGTAATATGATCAGTGATCGGTACTTGACATTATTTCCACTTCAGGTAATTGGAGGGATGAGACAATATTTTCATGTTCTTTCTATCAAGAAATCATTTAATTCTTGTGTTGAACTGTTATTTACTTTTATGTACACCTTCCTTCTACATTGTTACGCTCACCCCTAAATGTATCATTCTTTTTACCCTTTAAAGAGAGATTTTCACATTTAGCTCTATATGATCATGGGTGCGTCTTCCTTATTACTTCATCCTTCTGAAAAAAAATGATTAATAATTGAAACATCCATTGAAAAGTGGTGACACCATTATATGTAAGACTAACCTGGTTTATTCAACAAGCTCTTATCCAATCTTCTCTTACAATCTTCTCTTGGGCGACATTGATGAAACATTTCATGTGGTGGACCACTCATGTAAAACCTCAATGGACTTTCATGAGAATCCTAATAGGATTAACTAGAGGGACCTATTAATCATTATCCGAGATGTTCCATTATACATTGAATAAATAAGATTTAAGGCTAATGTGGATCATGTCACCCACAAGATAAATACAAATAATCAATTATGTGCCTAATAAATCTTAAACACTCTCGTACTGCCTGCCTTCCTTATACTTCAAAGTCATCAATGAACAATATACATCATTCTAAATATTTTGAGTAGTATAATAAAATGATGTATTAGGAAGTACAAGTAAACTCGTCGGGGTACTAAACAAGACTGCTGGTAGAGGGGCCATGCTTGTATGTTACTAAAATAAACCCGTCGGGGTACTGAATCCAAGTCATTTGGTACCAAAATATTATACAATCATACAATACCTGCGCTCATCTGGTACCTGCGTTCATCCGGTACTGGTGTTTGTTTGTCACTTGTGCTCATCCGGTACCAGCATCTTATAAGCATCTGATACTAGATATAGTTCAAATTTGGAATGCTTCGAGAGGGAAATTAGGGACATGGGTTTTTTCCAGAGTGACGTCGACATGTGGAAATGTGTGTCATAGTTCACCCATATTGCACGTGTGGAACTCCAACTCAGGGGGAATGATTCTGCAAAAATTAGTAAAAATCCTAAACTGTCAATTTACGCCTCGATTTCTGTGCATACGGTATAAGATATAGAAATTCTACGATATGGGTTTTGTCTAAAATATGGAATAATGAGTAATATGCAAGAAGTTTTTAAAAATTCAAAACAGTGTAAGATTTATGGGTGGATATTCAACTTGAATCTGCCCAAATTGATGAAAAACCTAGATTTGGGGATTTGCTCCAAAAATTGGCAAATTTGTTTCTAAGCTTTAGGATTTGGTTCTATCCTCTTCCTTTTGGTTTATTATGTATAAATATGTATCATATCCATTGAGAAGGGGATCCTTAATGTGAATATGCTCAATAGAAGTCTCTTGTAATTAGAACATTGGTTCAAATAAGATTTTTTATGCAATGAAGTGTTGAAGTGTTTCCACAATAATTTGCAGTTGATTTCTTCTTCAAGAAGCACGACAACAATTGGGTAGGGCCCCTTAATTTGGTATGCATTTTTTCTTTTTTCTTTAATTTTAAATATAGAATTGTGTATGTGTTTTATTTCCTTGAATTGGTGTAGCAAAAAATAGTTTTCTCTGTGTTTTTTTTTATCATTTCGTGCTCTAAGAACAACATTCCTGCAATTAAATGTTATTTACCTTACCTTTGTATCAATTAATTTTTTATTTGACTATTTCTAATCTTGCGAGTGTGCTTGATTTACTTCTACAAGAAGTCATGACCAACATGTTAAAGTTATAAGTGTTAATCATGTTTGGCTTGAATATATATGTGATCTTGGGTTCTTGAATACAAATATAACTTCCATAACTATCAATTGTGGTTTAAATAATTTCCAAGATGCATATCAAATATCTGAACATGGTCACCATATAAACCAGGGCATATATTTATCCCAACACTAGTGTATAAATTTTTGAAAAAATGCAAAAATAATATTTTTAAAGATTAGTTGAAATTTTTAAATTTTGATTATATGAACAAAGGATGAGTCCATCATCCTTGATTCCAAAACATTTCATTTTTTTCCATGTTTGTAGGCAAAAGTCTTACCAGGAGGTGTTGAGGTTCTCATGAACTCTACAACAAACACATGTCCCTGGGTGGGAGCTAGATGTTAGCCCCCATTCCTAGGGGTAACTAAGGAGATGATGTATCGAGGCCCTCAGGTTGCAGAAATGGAGTATCGAAAGAAAGATGAGAAACCAGAGCCCCACATCATACCACACATCACAATTTGATCGATGGTTGCAACATCCACCACAACATCTTGGATCACAAAGGACAACAGATCTTGCTCCATGATGTAATGAGTTTGTTGTTGTTGTAAGTGTCATCATAATAAATGAAGCATTTAAACATGTTGCAAATGGTCCTTTCTTGATTTTTTTTTCACACTCTTCAAACTAATACCCTCAGGGGAACAGTTTGTCATAGTCCAATAATAAGAACATCATGAACATTGTGAAGAATATTTTTGGAGAAAATAAGAAGAGTTAGGATGGAAAAATCAAGTATGCTCTTTGGGAAGATCGCATGACGATCAAAACCTCCACTGGAGAAACCACTTTCAAATTACTTTACTGGATGGAAGCACGATTGCCCATAAATATTTAGATTCTATCCCTATGAATAGACCAACATTTCTCCACTGATAAAGAAGCATTGCATGAAAGAATTGATCAACTCATAGAACTATATGAGACCAAAATAATGGATTTCAATCAAATGGAAAAAAATCAAAACAAAATCAGAGGAAATTGCCATCGTAAGGAAAGAAAAAGGGATTTTAAGGAAGGAGATTTGGTTTTGATGTGGCACAAGAGAAGGGAGAAAATTGGGATGTATAATAAGTTTGATAGATTTTGGTTGGGACCATATAAGATCAAGGAAAGATATGGGTTTGATTATTTCTATTTGTCTACCAGTGAAGGAAGGAAGATTTTGTTTCTAGTAAATGGATCTTTCCTCAAGCTTTATTTTCCAGAAGGAACATGATCTCTTCAGGGCCATGGGCCCCAAGTAAGAAGGTAGGTCATTTTATTTCCTTTTCATTTGTATTTTATTTCTCATGATATATTAGTTTCATTTTAATATCATGTTTCTTTCGCATATTTATTTACTTGCACTATTGCATACTTGTTATGACCATTTGTTTCAATCCTGCTAGTGTAGAATTTTTTGAAAAAATGCAAACAATTTATTTTTAAAGATTAGTTAAAATTTTTAAATTTTGATTATATGAACAAAGAATGAGTGCATCATCCTTGATGCCCAACCATTTCATTTTTTTTCCATGTGTGTAGGAAAATGTCTTACCAGGAGATGTTGAGGTTCTCATGCACTCTACATCAAGCACATGTCCCCAAGTAGGAGCTAGATGTTACCCCCCATTCGTAGGGGTAACTAAGTAGATGATATCTCGAGGCCCTCAGGTTGAATACATGGAGTATTGAGAGAAATATCAGTAGCCAGCGCCCCACATCGTACCACACATCACCATTTGATCGTTGGATGAAAAATCCACCACACCAGGTTGGCTCACAAAGCACAACAGGTCTTGCTCCATGAGGTAACGAGTCCATTGTTGTTGTAAGTGTCATCATAATAAATAAAGAATTTAAACATGTTGCAAAGGGTCATTTATTGATTTTGAAAATGTTTTCTTTGAATTTTTTCCTTTTGCCTCATTTTACCTTGGTGGTTGACACATTGTCCTAGTAAGTGGCCACCCTCGGGAAAAGGGTTTCTATAGGGAGAGTCTCCTTGGAGGGTCATCGTATTGCTCCCTCACATACTTATCATTTTCCATACTTCCTCCTTTTTGTCTCCTCATATTTTTTGTTTTTGGGCATATTGATCCAAGAAGGCTGTGTACCTCACTTCATGGGAAGAAGGGGCTAAAGGCCCAAAGGTATATTGCAATTTCTATAAGAAAATAAGAAACTAATGCTGAAAATAAAGTAAACACACCAATTAAGGACCACAAAAAGACTATCCATGTTGATATCTACCTACTGAGTGCCTTCCTCGATCCCAAAATTGCAAATGCTAAAGCTTGAAACCTTATAAAAGAGACTTCTTGTAACGACCCCTCAACCATTACGACTAACAACGAATCAAAAGTGAAAAAAATATTTTTTTTCTTTTAGGAAGGGAGGCAATTACGACAACAATTGAATGACACAACGTAACGACGAACATAAGCACACAGATTAGGAAACAGACAAATGCGACTCAAAGCACTAACACATCGAGCAACTAGACGAAACATGCATAAATCCAGATAAAAATGACTACCCACCCGACACAAGCAAGACAACGACTACAAGCTTAGGGACAACTTCAACTGCCCGACACAGCGGCTTTGTTCACTAGTAAATAGAAACATCTATGGCGCATAAGCCCAATGCACTAGGAGACCTAATTAACTCACAAAATAAGGAATACTAAACACAATCACCCAACGACAAGTCGATGATATGCAAGGTGGCATCACTCAATTAAATTGTGCAACTAACCGAGGGATTTCTTGGTGCTGACTAGGTAGCCTGTGCGGTGAAACAACTAAGACCAATCACCAATTAGTTCACCTTAAGGAACGAGGTTACGCTAATGCATCAACAATGATATGAACATGAAGCAAATTACGGTAATTATTAAACAAGGCACCTTCAGGTGCCTAGAATAAATCTTAATATAAGTAAAGGTATTTCATGATTTATATAATATTAATACTATTTAATTATATACATCTCATTTAAAATGACTTCATCAACCCTCATCAAATTATCTAATCTTATTATCATTTAATATTAATAATCATAAGGAGAAATCAGGTAAACCAAACTTTCCAATATAATTATTATGTTTTAAACTCAATCCCCAATTCCATTGATTATGGGTAAATTTTAACATTAACAAAAATTATTATAAAAATTAACGACATGAACCGATGAGGTGAAAAGAAGAATTAACTAGTGACATCATCAGGCCCTTCTATCTAAAATAAGTTTCCTTTGCAATTAAATAACTCAACAAATTCAAGTACTCAACTTGACCTTCTGACAACACTAAATTTCCATTTAAAGTTTTCTTTGCCTCACTAATAAGTCAGGTGAAAAGGTAGGTGGTTTAAAACCTCAATTGAGTAGGTATCTATTAAGAGGATCAATGCTAACCAAATTTCTTTATAATCCTAATTTAATTAAACAAAATTAGATTAGAAAGTGGCAAGCATAAACTTGAGAAGAGACTTGAACTTATAAACATGAATTATTAAGGGCAAGCTAAAGAACAGGGATATTAACCTTGCTGTCAAAATTATTAAATCATTGTCAAATCTATAAACAAAAACACGCTCTCATCCACCTATAAACTCACGTTGTTAATCGCATGTAAACACGTTGTCATCGCATCAACACTAAAAAAAAATGCAGTTAACAAATGATGGCCTGAACGCGCGGTCTATTAATCAGATGGAGATTCAGTATAATAAATAAAACTTCCCATCTATTAGTAAAGTCGTTGCCATATTATTTATACAGGGGCTGACAAAAGGAGAAAAAACTTTCGTTTCTTTAATAAAATTTCTCTGTAAAGAAAAATCCGTGTATGGTAAAATCGTTGTCTGCACAACTACTGGATGAAGACGGAGTCGGCCACAACAGAGATAACGCCATACGAGATAACACCAATGGTCATTTTCCTACAAGAACGATGAGTATACAGTCGCTATCAATCGATGGAAAACTGTTGTCATCCACAACCATCATGCACTGAAATTGTTGTCCCAAGGTGTGGGTAAGATTCGCAACCAAAAACAATCAATTTCTTAGTCCATTAGTAGATCCATAGTCTCTATTATAAGGTGAACATAGACCTATAAAACATAGACGCAAGCCCACAATAAATTCCTAGAGATGTATATATGTTCGTTGTCACAACCAATCATTGTCGATTTCCCAATGCTGCCTTTGAAATAAAATATTGTTGAAATAAAAGCTATGGTTGGTAGATATGATTTTTCCATATATTAAAATGATACGGCTGGTGTTATACAAAGGCGAGTCACAGAGTTAATCTCTTGTGGTTGTCAATTAGTTCCTTAAATCGCATAACCAGATAAGGAATGTCGCTGCCATAATATAGTCTAGCATAATTAAAACGGTATGTATGAATCACTATGTATTGAAATGCTAGGTATTAAAATGTTGTCTTTCCAGTCAATGCTTATATATATATATATATATATATATATATATATATATATATATATATATATATATATATATATATATATATATATATATATATGAATAATTTAAACATGTTGCAAGTGTCATCATAATAAATAAAGAATTTAAACATGTTGCAAGTGTCATCATAATAAATGAAGAATTTAAACATGTTGCAAAGGGTCTTTTCTTGATTTTGAAATTTTTTTCTTTGAAATTATTCCTTTTTCCCTCATTTTACCTTGGTGGTTGACACATTGTCCTAGTAAGTGGCCACCCTCAGGAAAAGGGTTTCTACTGGGAGAGTCTCCTTGAAGGGTCATCATATTGCTCCCTCACATACTTATCATTTTGCATACTTCATCCTTTTAGCCTCCTCATATTTTTTGTTTTCGGGCATATTGACCCAAGAAGGTCGTGTACCTCATTTCATGGGAAGAAGGGGATAAAGGCCCAAAGGTATATTGTAGTTGCTATAAAAAAATAAGAAACTAATGCTGAAAATAAAGTAAACACACCAATTAAGGACCACCAAAAGACTATCCATCTTGATATCTACCTACTGAGTTCCTTCATCGATCCAAAAATTGCAAATGCTAAATCTTGAAACCTTATAAAAGGGACTTGTTGTAACGAGCCTTTAGCCGTTACGACAAACAGTGAAGAAAAATTGAAAAAAATGTTTTTTTCTTTTAGGAAGGGAGGCAATTACGACAACAGTTGAACCACACAACCTAACGAAAAACATAAGCGCATAGATGAGGATACAAACAAATACAAATCAATGTGCTAGCACATCGAGCAATTGGACGAAACATGCGTAAATCCAAATAGAAACGACTACCCGATCGACACAAGAAAGACAACGCCTACAAGCTTAGGCACAACATCAACCACCCGACACAATGAATTCGTTGACCAGTAAATAGAAACCTTTATGGTGCCCAAGCCCAACATGCTAGGAGACCTAATTAACTTAGAAAATAAGGAATACTAAACCCAAGAACCCAACGACAAGTCAACGAGACACAAGGTGGTGTTTCTCAATTAAATTGTGCAACTAACTGAGGGATTTCTTGGTGCCGACTAGGCAGCCTATGCAGTGAAACAACTAAGACCAATCCCCAATTACTTCACCTTAAGGCATGAGGTTACGCAAATGCATCAACAGTGATACAAACATGAAGAAATTTACACTAATTATTAAACAAGGCACCTTCAGGTGCCTGGAACAAATATTAATATAAGTAAAGGTATTTCATGATTTATATAATATTAATACTATTTAATTATATACAACTCATTTAAAATGACTTCATCGACCCTCATCAAATTATCTAATCTCATTATCATTTAGTATTAATAATCATAAGGAGAAATCAGGTAAACCAAACTTTCCAATATAATTATTATGGTTTAAACTCAATCCCCATTCCATTGATTACGGGTAAATTTTAACATTAAAAAAAATTATTATAAAAATTAACAACATGACCCGATGAGGTGAAAAGAAGAATTAACTAGTGACATCATCAAGCCCTTCTATCTAAAATAAGTTTCCTTTTCAATTAAATAACTCAACAAATTCAAGTACTCAACTTGACCTTTTGACAACACTAAATTTTCATTTAAAGTTTTCTTTGCCTCACTAATAAGTCATGTGAAAAGGTAGGTGGTTTAAAACCTCAATTGAGTAGGTATCTATTAAGAGGATCAATGCTAACCAAATTTCTTTATAATCCTAATTTAATTAAACAAAATCAGATTAGAAAGTGGCAAGCATAAACTTGAGAAGAGACTTGAACTTATAAACATGAATTATTAAGGGCAAGATAAAGAACAGGGATATTAGCCTTGCTGTCAAAATTATTAAATCGTTGTCAAATCTATACACAAAAACACGCTCTCATCCACCTATAAAATCATGTTGTTAATCGCATGTAAACACTTTGTCATCACATCAACTTAAAAAAAATGCAGTTAACAAATGATGGCCTGAACACGCGGTCTTTTAATAAGATGGGAGATTCAGTCTAATAAATAAAACTTCCCATCTATTAGTAAATTCATTGTCATATTATTTATACAGAGGCTGACAAAAGGAACAAAAACTTTCGTTTCTTTAATAAAATTTCTATGTAAAGAAAAATTCGTGTATGGTAAAATCGTTGTCTACACAACTTCTGGATGAAGACAGAGTCAACCACAACAGGGATAACACCATACAGGATAACACCAATGGTCATTTTCCTACAAGAACGATGAGTATACATTCTCTATCAATCGATGGATAACTGTTGTCATGCACAACCATCATGAACTGAAATTGTTGTCCCAAGGTGTGGGTAAGATTCGCAGCCAAAAACAATCAATTTCTTAGTCCATTAGTAGATCCACAGTCTCTATTATAAGGTGAATGTAGACCTATCAAACATAGACGCAGGCCCACAATAAATTCGTAGATATGTATATATGTTCATTGTCACAACCAATCGTTGTCGATTTCCCAATGCTGCCTTTGAAATAAAATATTGTTGAAATAAAAGCTATGGATGGTAGATACGATTTTTGCATCTATTAAAATGATACGACTGGTGTTATACAAAGGTGAGTCATAGAGTTAATTGCTTGTGGTTTTCAATTAGTTCCTTAAATCGAAGGACTAGATAAGGAATGTCACTGCCATAATATAGTCTAGCATAATTAAAACGCTATGTATGAATCACTATGTATTGAAACGCTAGGTATTAAAATGTTGTCTTTCTAGTCCATGCTGATATATATATATATATATA
>ML782430.1:246274-275017 GCA_009831015.1 Picea engelmannii
GTGTCATCATAATAAATGAAGAATTTAAACATGTTGAAAAGGGTCCTTTCTTGATTTTGAAAATGTTTTCTTTGAAATTATTCATTTTTTCGTCATTTTACCTTGGTGGTTGACACATTGTCCTAGTAAGTGGCCACCCTCGGGAAAAGGGTTTCTACTGGGAGAGTCTCCTTGGAGGGTCATCATATTTCTCCCTCACATACTTATCATTTTGCATACTTCATCCTTTTAGTCTCCTCATATTTTGTGTTTTTGGGCATATTGACCCAAGAGGGTCGTGTACCTCATTTCATGGGAAGAAGGGGATACAGGCCCAAAGGTATATTGCAGTTGCTACAAAAAAATAATAAACTAATGCTAAAAATAAAGTAAACACACCAATTAAGGAACACCAAAAGACTATCCATCTTGATATCTACCTACTGAGTGCCTTCCTCGATCCCAAAATTGCAAATGCTAAAGATTGAAACCTTATAAAAGGGACTTTTTGTAACGAGCCCTTAGCCGTTACAACTAACAACGAAGCAAAAGTGAAAACATTATTTTTTTCTTTTAGGAAGGGAGGCAGTTATGACAACAATTGAAAGACACAACCTAACAATGAACATAAGCATGCAGATTAAGAAACATACAAATACGACTCAACGTGCTAGCACATTGAGCAACTGGACGAAACATGCATAAATCCAGATAGAAACGACTACCCGCCTGACACAAGAAAGACAAAACCTACAAGCATAGGGAAACCATCAACCGCCAGACACAATGGCTTCATTGACCAGTAAATAGAAGCCTTTATGGCATGCAAGCCTAACACACTAGGAGACCTAATTAACTCACAAAATAAGGAAGACTAAACCCAAGAACCCAACAACAAGTCGACGAGACACAAGGTGGCGTCACTCAATTAAATTGTGCAACTAACTGAGGGATTTCTTGGTGTCGACTAGGTAGCCTATGCGATGAAACAACTAAGACAAATCACCAATTATTTCACCTTAAGGCATGAGGTTACGCCAATGCATCAATAGTGATACGAACATGAAGCAAATTACAGTAATTATTAAACAAGGCACCTTCAAGTGCCTGAAACAAATCTTATTATAAGTAAAGGTATTTCATGATTTATATAATTATAATACTATTTAATTATATACATCTCATTTAAAATGACTTCATCAACCCTCATCAAATCATCTAATCTTATTATCATTTAATATTAATAATCATAAGGAGAATTCATGTGAACCAAACTTTCCAATATAATTTTTATGGTTTAAACTCAATCCCCAATTCCATTGATTACGGGTAAATTTTAACATTAACAAAAATTATTATAAAAATTAACAACATGACCCGATGAGGTGAAAAGAAGAATTAACTAGTGACATCATCAAGCCCTTATATCTAAAATAAGTTTCCTTTGCAATTAAATAACTCAACAAATTCAAGTACTCAACTTGACCTTCTGACAACACTAAATTTTCATTTAAAGTTTTCTTTGCCTCACTAATCAAGTCAGGTGAAAAGGTAGGTGGTTTAAAACCTAAATTGAGTAGGTATCTATTAAGAGGATCAATGTTAACCAAATTGCTTTATAATCCTAATTTAATTAAACAAAATCAGATTAGAAAGTGGCAAGCATAAACTTGAGAAGAGACTTGAACTTATAAACATGAATTATTAAGGGCAAGGTAAAGAACAGGGATATTAACCTTGCTATCAAAATTATTAAATTGTTGTCAAATCTATACACAAAAACACGTTGTCATCCACCTATAAACTCACGTTGTTAATCACATGTAAACACGTTGTCATCACATCAACACTAAAAAAAAATGCAGTTAACAAATGATGTCCTGAACGCACGGTCTATTAATCAGATGGGAGATTCAGTCTAATAACTAAAACTTCCCATCTATTAGTAAAGTCATTTTCATCTTATTTATACAAGGGATGACAAAAGGAACAAAAACTTTCGTTGCTTTAATAAAATCTCTGTGTAAAGAAAAATCCTTGTATGGTAAAATCTTTGTCTACACAACTAGCAGATGAAGACACAGTCACCCACAACATGGATAGCACCAATGGTAATTTTCCTAGAATAACGTTGAGTATACAGTTGCTATCAATCGATGGATAACTACTATCATGCACAATGATCATGCACTGAAATCACTATCCCAAGGTGTGGGTAAGATTCGCAGCCAAAGGCAATCAATTTCTCATTCCATTAGTAGATCCACAGTCTGTATTATAAGGTGAACATAGACCTATCAAACATAGACGCAGGCACACAATAAATTTGTAGACAGGTATATATGTTCGTTGTCAATTTCCCAATGCTGCCTATGAAATAAAATATTGTTGAAATAAAACCTATGGTTGGTAGATACGATTTTACCATATATTAAAATGATACGGCTGGTGTTATACAAAGGTGAGTCACAGAGTTAATCGCTTGTGGCTATCAATTAGTTCCTTAAATTGCAGGACCAGATAAGGAATGTCGCTGCCATAATATAGTCTAGCAGAATTAAAACGCTATGTATGAATCACTATGTATTGAAACGCTAGGTAGTAAAATGTTGTCCTTCCAGTCAACGCTGATATATATAAACGAAGGTGATCACCATCCCCACAGGTAAAAACGCCATCCAAATAGCAATTGCGGACTAGCAGATAAGTAAGAATGCAACATGTTTAGAATCATAACTCTTTTAAGGAATTGCTTGTGCAACTTACTGAAGAAAATACACTAAGGATTCTTTCAACAGTAAAAACTAATTAAAAACTGGACTCATTAAGGATCATTCAACAAAATGAAAAGCAGTAGAAAATCGTAGCAAGAACATTCAATCGCAGGAGTAGAAGATACACCAATCACAACAAGGATTAAACATTTAATGTAGATTTTATCATTCACATGAAGGACCAAGATTAGAGATCAACCAAGAACAATCAATAGGGGTAGAAAGCTGGGCAAACATCGTTCGCTCATCATCCAGGCATAGAAAAGCAGGGCATTAGAATCTATAGGTCGCTATGCACTGAAGTGACGACCTTCGATTTGGCTCTTGGATGACTTCTCAGGTGTGGAATGACGAACTAGGGATGAGGACAAAGTAAAAAGAAAAACTCTTCAAAACAAATCAATAAAACCAATAGGACAGTCACAACATTCAAGGATCGAATGCCAAGGGAATCAATTCAAGAAGAAAGCTTAAGCCTATGGGGAATTTTAAGTTCTCAATTAAAATGCTAAGCTAACACCTTATTTACAGATTTAAAAGTACATAAATGAAAGTGGAGGGTAAATAATAGTCTACCATGCAGAATAAAAGAAAGCGTACCATATATCGAGTCGACCAGTTTGATTCATTGTCCCGCTCACTCCGTTCGGCTCCTTCTTGTCGACCAATGTGACTTCATCGATACCTCCCAGACAATGCTAGGGGTACTCTTCTTCCCCCTTAGCCCCCCGATCCATAAAGGGTCCACACACACTAACCAGAGAACAACTAGCTCTCAGCTCGCCTCGCAAGGCCGAGCTACCACTCCTCACCGAGTTGGGTATCCCAGCTCCCACAAGATAATTCATTCAAGTCTAAAATTCTGCAGCGTAACATTACACATAACAGAGGAGATGCATCCTTCTCCTCCTCCTTAATTTATATAGAATTTATAAGTCACTTCTTTCCCAAATTCCCATTTAATTTATTGTTCAATAATTTAATTCAGAAATATCCTCCTTGTACATGTGTCACCCATCCCCTTCGTTGCACCAGAAATTAATTCCATTAATTATTTAATTACTCCTATTTCCCTCAACCACCTAAAAACATTCCTAAAATCGCTCCTAGGTGTCCCCATATTCCCTTACACAATTTAATGACTTTCCTCCTTACTAATTTACTAGTTGAGTTCAATTTAGAAAGTTCTTAAAGGCAAGATTCCTTGCTAAGTTGGTCATTCTGTTTTTTCCTTATGTTTCTATTTTTCTTTATGTTTCCCATGTTTTCCCTTAGTTTCCTAATTCTTTGAAATTTCCTTCTTTCCCTTTTTATCTAAACTCAAATTAGCAAGTGTAGAAAATTATTTTTTTCCCCTTTTTCTTTTTAATTAATAAATTTTAATGAGCATGTGTAACAAAACAATCATTTCCCTTTTAAAATTTTAAATCCCTCAATAATTTGATTTTAATAATTTAATCAAGATTCTTACCACCTTTTCGTCACATGTTTAATGATTATTATTATTATTATTATTATTATTACCACAAGTAATACTTTAGACCTAGATTTTAATTTTTGAGGCTGGGTGACATTTTATTAGGGAAATTGTTTTTAAATATTTCTTATCATGTTATTCCTTCTAAGTCCATCTAGGTTTATTCTCTTATTAGTTAACAACACGATGTTCCCTTTAGGACGTACTAGGTGCTCCAAGGGTGTCGCTCGCCTCATTCTGTTTCTCTTGCATGACATGCCCTTTAGGACGCACTATGTGCTCCAAGGGTGCCACTCGCCTCTTTCCATTTTTCTTATGCGACGTGCCATTCATGATGCACTATGTGATCCAAAGGTTCCACTCACCTCTTGAATGACTTGGTAGACATAAAAACCCCTGGATTCAATACTCCATCAGGTGATCTTGTGGGAGACTAAGGTCCTCTAAGGAATAAGGCCCTTGACTTATTGCGCACCCTTTAGAATCATCATGAGAAACTGTCACAGTCTTCCCTCAGGAGATCATGGGTCTTCTCGAACTAGGTAATCATTAACCTACAATTTGATCCATGGAGGGAGTGCTAGTAGGTTGTGGCAGGGCTGCTGTCCACACCTCTCCCTTAACGTCTCTGGTAGTCGTGCATGACCCCTCTACTCCACATGTGATTATGGACTGCAAGCTATCGTTAGCCTGCATCATCAATCATCATACCAATAAATCAGATGCACATATGTCATAAATACAACAATCAAACCCCAATAGTCCACTCCCTAACTCGATCCAGATTCCAAGGGTTTCATCGAGGCCTCTGCATCCTCGAAGTCCAAAATCCTACACACTCAGGAGAACCGAGTCAATAACACTTGTCTATGTCAATAAAAAAAAGTAAAATGTCATCATGTCCATAATGCCTCATAATCATAATTAAATGCCCCAAAGTATAATCATCCGGATCACTTGCAAGCAAGTGTCCGAAAAGAATAAGTTCTCTCAATGCGTGTAAGAGCTGGATGTTACATACACCCCCTCTTGGTCTAAACTTTGTCCCGAATTTTCACAGTATATAAGTGATGAAATAATTGGTATCACAGTATCAAGTATATCTATCAAACAAAAAAAAAGAAATTGTTGGTGCATATCACATGCATCCTCCTAGATCGCCGAGTGCGGACTATTGTAGCGCACCTTTTATTGCCACCAAGGCTTAACCGCTCTTAAAAGAATACTATAACACCCCTTTGTACATAACTCATACATGCATTATATAACTCATATGCATTTAATGAAATAAATACATTTAGGCTCGGAGTAAGCATGAGAATTATTACTAACATAAATAATCCATGGCAACAACACTAATCCAAATGTACAGCAGAATACATGATAATTACAATACACAGAGCTCCACCCCAAGGCAAGGAATAGTAGGCTAGGCTGAGGTTACAGGGAAAATAGCACACAACCACCAGGAAGGGATTCTCTCCCAGGAACCACCCGCACTCACTGCCCACAGACCCTCATTCCCCACATGCCTGTTCCACCCCAGGAGTATACACCTTCTCTGTCACCTGGATAGTCCTTCGGCTGCTAACCTCCCTTGCCTTGGGTTACAGAAACAGACTAGACTGGATAGACAACATGAGATTTTTGACTCTCAGGGATGCACGAGGATTTCTCTGCAGAGGTCGGGTTGGTCGTACTACCCAGAGCTCCGTACGCGTTCAGGAAGTCGGGTAGAATGGAGGCGGATCCCCTCTCGTGGCTCATCTTGGCCATTTTATTTTCATGGGTTGGGGATGACACTTTTCGCCCTGGAAACTGCATGCCTTTACCCAGCACACATTACCTTCCTTATGGTTAGGAACTTAGGATAAAGCATAAACGACACATGTTCTTTTGGAATAATAATAAAATATTATTCCCAAGCTTAAGCCCCCTAGGTTTAGCCCCTAGGATCAACACTTATCCCCATTTTCTCACCTTCCAGCCCCTAATTCCTTGCCCTCTCTATGGATGCTTAGTCCCCCTTCACTCATTCATCGTGTTTTGTCTGCACTTGGCGGTGTTTAGAAATTTTTATTAATTGTTTTGCATGATTACATATACAACAACAGGCTCCTGGCCTTCAACACTTAGGCTCCCTGGCCTAACAAACACATAAGCCCCCAACTTATAAAAGATTGGCTCACCAGCCTACAAAACATAATTACAATTCCTTTCAGAACATGGTTTACAATGGGGCTCGGCCTTGGGGACACTACAATCCCCCTCCCCTTATTTTTTCACTGTCCTCAGTGCAACTTACACTGTCTCTGCAAGCCTTTCAAAATTTTCAAAAATATGCGGGTACTCTACCCGCATAACCTCTTCATGCTCCCATGCCGTGTCCTAAGAACCATACCAGGTCCACTAGACCTTTACAACCTCTATGGATCGATTCCAGAGTTGTTTGCTTTTCCTGTCCAATATGTGCACAGGATGCACTTGCAGGACACCTTATGGTTCCACCTGAATCACATTCCAATCAATGACATGATTAGCATTAGGTACATATTTCTTAAGCAGTGAAACATGAAACACATTATGTGCAATCATAGATGCAGGTAATGCAAGAATGTATGCAACTGGCCCAATCCTTTCTAGGATCTCAAATGGCCCACAAAATCTTGTTGCCAATTTGGCGCAACTTCTCAACTTCAAAGAACTCCTCTTAGTTTTCACTTTCAAGAAAACATGGTCACCCACTTTGAATTCTCTATGGATTATGTTACTATATGTGTAAATTTTCTGCCTGTCCTGGGTAGCTTTTAGATATTGTTTGATTCTTATCATTTGGTCTTCCATCTCTTTGAGAAGATCAGGCCCAACTATTGCTCTGTCAGCTGGATTATCCTAGCTCACTAGAGTGTTGCACTTTCTTCCATAAAGTGCTTCGAATGGGCTCATCTTCAACGATGCATGAAACCCATTATTGTAGGTGAATTCTACCAAATGCAGGTAGTCTTCCCACCGTGATGGTTTATCCATCACATGCATTCTCAGTATGTCTTCTATTACTCTGTTCACTCTCTCTGTCTGTCCATCAGACTCGGGATGATATGTTGTACTAAAATTCAGATTCGTTCCGAATCCCTTAAACAGTCCCTTCCAGAAATTTGAGGTGAATTTCGGGTCCCTATCAGATACAATTGTCTTAGGAATTCCATGCAAGCGTGCAACTTCTTTTAAGAAGATATCAACAACATATGCTACCCTATGGGTGGTTTTCAGTGGAATAAAATGGGCAGCTTTAGTAAGCTTGTCCACCACCACCATGATTGAATCATGCTGCTTGCTTGTTCTGGGAAATCCTGTGATAAAATCCATTGTTACCACGTCCCATTTCCATTCAGGAATGGGTAAAGGCTGCAACAACCCTATTGGGTGCCTATGCTCAGCCTTAAACTTATGGCACTCCATACATCTGGCGATGTATTTAGCGATTTCCTTCTTCAGAACCGACCAAAAATAATAGCTTTTGACTACTGCCATAGTCTTATGATATCCAGGATGTCCAACATAAGCCACGTTATGCATCTCCTTTAGAATTGTCAGCTTCAATTCTCGGCCATTGGGTACATACACTCTATTTTTATACAGAAGTAAGCCATCAGTTCCCAAGGTGTAACTTTCCTTGGTCTGTGGTTTCTCACGCTGTTGTAGCTTTGCTACAAGACCTCTGTACTGCAAATCCATATTTACAGCTTCCAAAATTATGTCTTTCATCTCAGTCATGTACATGCTAATGGATGTAGCATGTAATTCGTGCACTTCTCTACTGAGTGCATCAACCACCTTATTTTCTTTCCCTTTGATGTGCTTAATATCAAAGTCATATTCACACAGAAACTCCAGCCATCTGATTTGCCTGGCATTTAAAGTCAGCTAATCAAATAAATACTTCAGACCATTGTGGTCTATTCTTAATTCAAATCTCCTTCCCATGAGGTAATGTCTCCATTTCCTCAATGCATGGACGATTGCTTCCAGCTCTAAATCGTGAGTGGCATAATTCCTTTCATGCTCTTTCAGCTTTAGGGACTCATAAAAAATTACAAATCCCTCTTGGCTGAGAACTCCTCCCATCCCCTCCTTTCACACATCGGTGCACACTACGTAATTCTTATTTGGATCTGCAATCTTCAGGATTGGAGCGCTAGTTAGCAGCTGCTTCAATCGCTGGAAGCTGCTCTCACACTCTTCAGTCCACTGAAAATTCTTCTCCTTCCTTTGCAAGGAAGTTATAGAATGAGCTATCTTTGAGAATCTGGCTATAAACCTTCTATAGTAGCCTACCAGACCCATAAAATATCTATCTTATGCCACATTCCTTGGCACTGGCCATTATCGAATGGCCTCTACTTTTTCAGGATCCATAGTGATCCCTTCTTCAGATATAATGTGTCCCAAGTAATGAATCTACCTTTGATAAAATGAGCACTTGCTCAGTTTTGCATACAGCTGGTGTTCTCTCAAGACCTGCAGCACCATTCTCACGTGTTGCTCATGTTCTTCCTCTATATTGGAATACACCAAGATATCATCCAGGAAGACTATGACAAACTTGTCCAAATAATCTCTGAACACTCCATTCATTAAGCACATGAAAACAACAGGCGCATTGGATAGTCCAAACGGCACCACCATGAACTCATAATGACCGTACCTTGTTATAAAGGAGATCTTGCTGATGTCCTCATCATTTATTCTCATTTGGTGATATCCTAACTGGAGATCTATTTTCGAAAATATTTTCCCATCCTTCAACTGATCAAAAATATCATCGATCCTTGGAAGAGGATACTTGTTCTTGACAGTTACCTTATTCAATTGTCGGAAATCAATGCACAACCTCAACATCCCATCTTTCTTCTTCACGAATAGGACCGGGGCTCCCCACGGTGACACACTGGGGAGAATGTATCCCTTCTTTAGTAGCTCTTCAAGCTGCAATTGCAACTCTTTCAGCTCTGGTGTACTCATTCTATAAGGAGCCTTCGGAACTGGAGTTGCTCTAGGCATCAAATTTATAGAAAAATCGATGTCCCTCTTTGAAGGTAGTCCAGGTACCCCCTGAAATACGTCCTTGAATTCTTTGAGTACTTCGTGGTATTCCAGATTCGAGACTACATCTCAAGATGCTTCTTCCACCCGAGCTGCAAATAATTAACAACCCTTCCGGTAACATTTCTTCAGCTGCATGGTTGAGATTTCCCTAACAACCACGGCTCTAGGAATTCCTTGGACTGTTACCTGATATCCATATTTGTTCAGGCAGGTAAACCTCTTGTTACGGTAGTCCATAAGGGCATGGTGTTGGTCCAACCAGTCCATCCCAATTAAACAATCATATGAGCCTAAAGGCAGAATGTTCAATTCAGCCTTAGTGCTCATACCTTTCATGTCCACTAAACATGACTTAACCAATTTAGAGACCTTCCTCTTGGTCCCTGTGGCCAACTACACTAACCAAGACTTCTCATGTTTGCTTCTCGTTAGATGCAAAATTTCCACCACTCTAGGATCTATATAATTATGGCTAGCCCCTGAATCAATTAAAATAACAAGTGGTCGGTTGTTGATCATACCTTCCACTTCAATCATGTGAAATTTAAATTTTTCTTATTTGTTGTCTAGGGATGTGTAGATCCTCAACATTCTGCTGCCCATATCCTTCACTATTTCAACTTACTAAACAGTATGGATAGTTCTTTCTTTGTCTTTTCTGTGGGGGCAGTCTCTGTACCTATGATTCCCTTTACATCCCCAACACTCCATAGGTGGAGGCCTTGGCATATGCTCACTCCCTTCAACTTTCCTGGGCTCTCTAAAAGATGACTGTCCCCAAGGGTTGTTCTTGAAAAAGGGAGGCATGTTTCCCTTCTACCTCTATTCTTTATTAAACTTCCTCTGATCATTCCAAGCCTTCCTAGGGATAGGCCTTTCTCCTTGCTATTCATACAAGCACTTCACCCTTCTTATTGTTTCTTCCATAGTCTTAGGATCATCATATTGAATCTTGTCACCCATGGAAGGTGGCAGTCCACTCAGATATCTCTGAATATTGACAACCTCGTCTTTGATGAATGGAACATACTTCAGTAGTTCTAGAAAACTTCGCTCATACTCATCAATAGTCATGTTTCCTAGCTTAAGTTTGAAGAACTCCTTCATCTTTCTGTCATAGTACCTTTTGGTCAGGTATTTCTTCTCGAAATACCTCTTAAATTCCTTCCAAGTGACCTCTTTCTCTCTGATGTGCTGCAGCCGCACAAACTGATCCCACCACATGGATGCTTTCCCTTTCAGTTGATACATTGCAATTCTTCCTTCTGCATGGGTGGAATAATTTTTCAGTTGAAAGTATTTCTTCATGCCAAGCAACCATGTCTCAGCATATTCCTCCTTCTTATGTTCTCCATCGAATGTTGAAGGCTTAATATTGTTCATCTCCCCTTTCAATTCATCCTTTCCAGATTTTTGGTGTTTTCTGGTAGGGGACGGGCTTGAACTACTGTGTGTTTCCTTGCTAGAATGCTTCGGGGAGAGATGGTAATGTTTGCTACCACTCCTTGATATTCTTCTCCTCTCAGGGGTTCTGACACTTCTTGATCTGCTTGTGTCACTTCCTTTTTCTAATTTATTTTCTATTCTATCCAGGCTCTTCAACATTTTTAAGTTGAATTCACCCTGTCGATCCCTGACTTTCATGAGATTTCGGATATCAGCTCGACGTGCCTGGGCATCTCTTTGCAATCCTTCAATGATTTTCATTATGTGTCCTTCCTTATCCCTCTCTTTTCTGTGCCCATTAGAGTTCGACCCTTCGACTTCCACATTGACATCCTTTCCTTCCCGTTCGTCTTCTGTTTCGGGGGCAATCTGCACCTTTTCCCATTCCATACTCGACGTTGGTTAACTGGAGTCCTGACCCTCGTTGAACTTTGCACACACATTTTGCAATTCAATTCGAAGTTTGTCAGGCCATAACCTTTACAAAATCACAATATTCATAATTCAACGTGAGCGAAAAAGTGTTTTGGCTTCACAAAGTTTTTTGAGCTTTGATGGCTCTGTAATTTCAAGACTTCATTTTTTGAGTTTTTTTTTGTCCACGAGGATCCAACAGTTAAATCCTTGACAGTTCTTATGTCCTTTGAAAATTTCGGGACTTCGGGATTTTGAGGTTTCGGGTTTCGGGTTTTCGAAACTTCAACTTTCATCATTTCAGGACTTATGGTATTTCGGGTTTTTGGTGCCCGGGACTTCGGATTTTCGGCACCCGGGAGTTCATTACGAAGTGACACCCAAACTTTTGTCATTTCAATTCCCGAATTCTGAAAATTTGGTTTCCTTACTCTCCGGGCCCACAACACAGCTGTCACCCTTAAAAACCTGTTACGGTTGTTTGGTCTCCGATGGCTTCGAAACTTCGGGACTTCGCGTTTCAGGACTTCGGGTTTTCGGCACCTGGGATTTCATTACGTAGTGACTCCCAACTCCTTGTCACTACAATCCCCAAAATCTGAAATTCTAATTTACTTTATTCTCCGGGCCCACAACACAGCTGTCACCCTTAACCATAGTGGCATGTGGCACGTTCTGGAGGGTCCACGTCACCCTCGGTGACATCATCGGGTCCCACCACTCTCATTTGTCTTCTTGACTCACTGGCACATGGTACGCATTCATGCGCCCATGTCCATTCCAAGCAAAAAAATCCAATGGTCATACTCCTTCCTCAGATCTACGATGCAGATATTTTCGGCATTTTGGGGTTTCGGGCATCGGGAGTTCGTCCACCCCACATCTCGAACTTCCATCTTCTGAAATCCTGAAATTTATGGTTTACTCCTCCACCGAATCAAACAGTCAACTACCTTCCTACGATATACGGTATAGATCATTTCGGTGTTTCGGGTTTCGGAGGTGTTCACCTTCCTCACTTCCCATCTCCTCACTTTTCAAAATCCGAAAGGTTTTTCGCGACTAACTCGAGCATGACTCTTCCATATTTAACGGTCGAGCCTTCCTCCCAGATCTACAGCGTAGATCTTCTCGGGTTTTCGGGTTTTCGGGAGTTCGCATATTGCGATTCCCACATTCTTGTGCAATTCAAAAGGGATTTTTAAACCCTGCGCACCCATTCTAGATCCGATGGTCATGAGGGTTCACCTTCCCTCCCAAACCGATCCTAAGGTTTTAACACTATTGGTGTGGAGACCTATCTCCCCATTGCCATAGACCACACCAACTGCGGTTTCACACACCGCTAAACCTCCCGAGCTTAAGAACTCGTCAAGTAACTCAATGGCACTTCAGAGCAAATTAGGGTCCAAAATTGGCCTTCCATACCCAATTTCCCCTCGCACTCTCGGTCCAAAGACCGCTCCACTGGCCCATATAGGCTCAGTGTCGAAACCTTGTCTTTGATACCAAACTGTAGCGCACCTTTTATTGCCACCAAGGCTTAACCGCTCTTAAAAGAAGACTATAACACCCCTTTGTACATAACTCATACAGGCATTATATAACTGATATGCATTTAAGGAAATAAATACATTTAGGCTCAGAGTAAGCATGAGAATTATTACTAACATAAATAATCCATGGCAACAACATTAATCCAAATGCACAACAGAATACATGATAATTACTATACACAGAGATACAAAAACATAATTAAAGCATCGTAACTCTTCTGTCAATCCTACGCTTCCTTGATCCTTTTCCTTATAGTTTGTATTTGATCTTCCATTTTTTGGATCACCTCCGGTCCCACCAAGACCTCATCCTCAAGCCAATCCCAACTCAAATGTGTCTGACATGGTTTCCCATAAAGGAACTCGAAAGGAGCCATCTTAATGGTGCTTTGGCAACTGTTGTTATAAGCGGATTCTACCAGTGGCAATAATTTTTCCCAACACTTTTGTTAGTCCATCACGTACCTATGCAACATGTCTTCCAAGATTTTGTTTGTTTGCTCGGTCTACCCGTCAGTCTCCAGGTGATACATAGTACTAAAGTTAATTTGGGTACCCAAGGCCTCTTGGAAACTATTCCAAAATCGTCCAGTAAACACCGATCCTCGATCGGATATAATCCTCTTAGGTACACCATGCAGCCTCACAATCTAACTGATGAAAAATCTAGCTATGTCGGGTTCCTGATAAATTGTATGCACATGGATAAAATGAGCACTCTTCATTAGAGTGTTGACTACCACAAAAATAGAGTCGTGTCTCCTTGCCGTCAGTGGAAATCCAACAATGAAATCCATCGAAATGACTTCCCATTTCGATTCTGGAATAGCATGTGGTTATAGTAATCTTGTTGGATGTCTATGTTCATCCTTTACTTGTTGAAATTCTAGACATTTGGCCACATAGTTGTATATGTCTGCCTTCATTCCTTTCCATAAGAATAAGGATTTAAGGTCCGCCCTCATCTTTGTGACTCCCGGGTGAGCCATGTACACTCCTTTGTTAGCCTCATTTAGGATCAAAGTCCTCAACTCGTCATTCAGTGGTATGTAAATTCAATTTTTAAGTCTCAGTAGTCCATCATCGTCCAATGTAAATCCTTCAAATCCTGGTACCATCATTGTTCCCTTTATGTAAGTAATCTCAAAATCATACTTGCTAAGAAATTTCGACAAACGTCGTTGTCACGCGTTCAGGTCGCTTTGCATAAAGATGTGATGTAGTCCACAGTGGTTCATCTTTAGTTCAAATTTTCGTCAAATAAGTTAGTGTCTCCAAACCTTCAAGGCATATACAATGACTAACAACTCCAAATCATGTGTCGCATAGTTCTCCTCATGCCTTCTTAGTTTCCTCGAAATGTAGGCGATCACTCGATCGTCTTGCATCAAGACTCCGCCTAAGCCTTCCTTGGATGTGTCAATGCATACCAAGAATTCCATGTCCATGTCAGGGAACTTTAGGATCAGTGTTGTTGTCAACAACCCTTTGAGCCTCCAAAATGTTCATACATTTCCCAGTCCAAACAAACTTACTGTTCTTCTTCTGCAATTTCTTGATCGTATTTGCTATCTTCAAAAATCTCTCAACGAACTGTCAATAGTATCCTACTAAACCCATGAAGCTATGCACTTCTGGGACATTCGTCAGCATAGGCCATTCCATAAAATTGTCCACCCTTACTAGATCCACGATGATACCTTCGCCAAAGATGACATTCCCTAAGTAGTGAGTCTTCGATTAATAAAACTAGCATTTGGACAACTTCCCATAAAATTTGTGCTCTCACTGATACTGTAGTACCAAGTGAAAGTTCTCATCATGCTCCTCTGTTGTCCAAGAGTAAATCAGAATATCGTTAATGAATACTTGGACGAACTTGTCCAAGTACTCGCGGAACACCCTGTTCATCAAACTCATAAATACACTAGGGGAATTTGTCAGTCCAACAATAAAAAAATAAACTCATAATGTCCATACCTCATCTTAAAGGAGGTCTTAGGGACGTCATCCCATTGATACGTAACTAGTGATACCCTGATCGAAAATCCCTCACGATAAATCATCCCTAGCGAGTTCTCTATGAATGCTAATGGTACTAGCAGGGGCACGTTGCGGACCCTTAGGGGTATAGGCGTGCCCTGGCCTCATCTCAGTACATATGGTGAATCAAGGCCTCCGAAAATATATCGAAGGACCCTGATCAACCATCTTCATCCCTTAAAAAAATCGAATCCATCCCAAGGTATTTTCCCTCCCCCTTGGGGGTCAGACTCCGAGGGCACATGCACTTCTAGAAGCGTTGCACCTCCTTCCACGACACCATGCCGTGAATATTCATGGTGTCATCTAATCTTGCTTATCGCATGGGCAGGTTAAATTTTTAAATTAGCATTAGGTTAAGAATCAAGGGTTTACTGCAGTGGAAATCATGGTGAACCATAGTCACAGGGTTGAACCCGCTCTGATACCATATGTAACGACCCCTCAACCATTACGACTAACAACAAAGAAAAAGTGCAATTTTTCTTTTTTCTTTTAGGAAGGGAGGCAATGACAACAACATTTGAACCACACAACCTAACGACGGACATAAGCACACATATCAGGAAACAGACAAATATGAGTCAATGTGCTAGCACATCGATCATTTGGACAAAACATGCGTAAATCTAGATAGTAACGACTACCCACCTAATACAAGAAAGACAATGCCTACAAGCTGAGGGACAACATCAACCACCCGAAACAATGACTTTTCTGACCAATAAATATAAACCTCTATGGCGCGCTAGCCCAACGTGCTAGGAGACCTAGTTAAATCACAAAAATAGGAATACTAAACCTAAGCACCCAACGAGAAGTTGATGAGACGCAAGGTGGCGTCGCTCAATTAAATTGTGAAAGTAACTGAGGGATTTCTTGGTGCTGACTATGCAGCCTTTGCAGTGAAACAACTAAGATGAAACCCCATTTCGTTCGCCTTAAGACAGAAGGTTATGCCAATGCATCACAAGTGATATGAACATGAAGAAAATTACACTAATTATTAAACAAGGCACCTTCAGGTGCCTAAAACAAATCTTAATATAAGTAAATGTATTTCATGATTCATATAATATTAATACTATTTAATTATATACCTCTCATTTAAAATGACTTCATCAACCCTCATCAAATCATCTAATCTTATTATCATTTAATATTAATAATCATAAGGATAATTCAGGTAAACCAAAATTTCCAATATAATTATTATGGTTTAAACTCAATCCCCAATTCCATTGATTACGGGTAAATTTTAACACTAACAAAAATTATTATAAAAATTAACATGACCCGATGAGGTGAAAAGAAGGATTAACTAGTGACATCATCATGCCCTTTATCTAAAATACGTTTCCTTTGCAATTAAATAACTCAACAAATTCAAGTACTCAACTTGACCTTCTGACAATACTAAATTTTCATTTAAAGTTTTCTTTGCCTCACTAATCAAGTCAGGTGAAAAGGTAGGTGGTTTAAAACCTAAATTCAATAGGTATCTATTAAGAGGATCAATGATAACCAAATCGCTTTATTATCCTAATTTAATTAAATAGAATCTAATTAGAAAGTGGCAAGCACAAACTTGAGAAGAGACTTGAACTTATAAACATGAATTATTAAGGGCAAGCTAAAGAACAGGGACATTACCCTTGCTGTCAAAATTATTAAATCATTGTCAAATCTATACACAAAAACACGTTCTCATCTACCTATAAACTCACACTGTTAATCGCATGTAAACACGTTTTCATCACATCAACACTAAAAAAAAACATAGCTAACAAATGATGGCATGGACACGTGGTATATTAATAAGAAGGGAGATTCAGTCTAATAAATAAAACTTCATGTCTATTAGTAAAGTCATTGTCATCTTATTTATATAGGGGTTGACAAAAGGAACAAAAAATTTCCTTCCTTTAATAAAATCTCTATGTAAAGAAAAATCCTTGTATGGTAAAATCGTTGTCTTCACAACTATTGGATGAAGGCGCAGTGAACCACAGCAGGGATAACACCATATGATATAACACCAATGGTAATTTTCCTACAAGAATGTTGAGTATACATTTACTATCAATCGATGGATAACTGTTGTCATGCACATCCATCATGCACTTAAATCGTTGTCCCAAGGTGTGGGTAAGATTCGCAACCAAAAACAATTAATTTCTCAATTCATTAGTAGATCCACAGTCTCTATTATAAGGTGAACGCAGACCTATCAAACATAGATGCAGGCCCACGATAAATTCACAGACGGGTATATATGTTTGTTGTCACAACCAATCGCTGTCGATTTCCCAATGCTACCTATTAAATACAATATTGCTGAAATAAAAGCTATGGCTGGTAGATACAATTTTTCCATCTATTAAAGCGATACAAATGGTGTTATACAAAGGTGAGTCACAGAGTTAATCGCTTGTGGCTGTCAATTAGTTCCTTAAATCGTAGGACTGGATAAGGAATGTCGCTACCATAATATAGGCTAGCAGAATTAAAATGCTATGTATGAATCACTATGTATTGAAACACGAGGTATTAAAACGTTGTTCTTCCAGTCAACGCTGATATATATATATATATATATATATATATATATATATAAACGTAGGTAATCACCATCCCCACTGGTAAAAAAGTCATCCAAATAGCAATCACAGACTAGTAGGTAAGCAAGAATGTAAAAGTTTTAGAATAAAAAATCTTTTAACGAATTTCTTTTGCAACTTATTGAAGTGAATACACTAAGGATTCTTTCAACAGTGAAAACTAATTAAAAACTAGACTCATTAAGTATCATTCAAAAAAACAAAAAGCAGTAGAAGATCGCAGCAAGAACAATCAATCGCAGGAGTAGAAGATACGCCAATCACAAAAATGATTAAACATTCAATGAAGATTTTATCATTCACACGAAGGTGCAAGATTAGAGATCAACCAAGAACAATCAACAGGGGTATACAACTGGGAAAATATCCTTTGCTCATCATCCACGCACAGAAAAGAAGGGCATTAGAATCTATAGGTCTCTATGCACTGAAGTGATGATAGTCGATTCGGCTCCTGGCCAACTGCTCAGGCGTGGACTGATGAACTAGGGATGAGGACGAAGTAAAAAGCACAACTCTTCACAACAAATCAATAAAAATAATAGGACAGTCACAACATTAAGGGATTGAATGCCAAGGGAATCAAGTCAAGAAGGGAGCTTAAGGCTATGGGGAATTTTAAGTTCTCAATTAAAATTCTAAGTTAACACCTTATTTACAGATTCAAAATTACATAAATGAAAGCATAAGGTAAATAATAGTTTACCATGAAGAATAAAAGCAAGCGTATTGTAACCCAAGTCGATCGCTCTGAGTCATTGTCCCGCACGCTCTGTCCGGCTCCTGTTGTCGATTGATGTGACTTCACTGGTACCTCCCAACCAATGCTAAGGGTACTATTCTTCCCCCTTATTCCCCCGAGTTGCAAAGGAGTCACACACACTAACCAGAGAATAACTAGCTCACAGCTTGCCTTGCAAGGCCGATCTACCACTCCTCACTGAGCTGGGTATCCCAACTCCGACAAGATAAGTCAATCAAGTCTAAAATTATGCAGCGTAACGTTACACATAACATAGGAGATCCATCCTTCTCCTCCTCCAACCTTTATATAGAATTTCTAACTCATTTCTTTCCAAAATTCCCATTTTATTTATTTTTCAATAACTTAATTCATAAAAATCATCCCCGTACATCTGTCACCCATCCCTTCATTGCACCAGAAATTAATTTCGTTAATTATTTAATTACTCCTATTTCCCTCACCCACCTAAAAACATTCCTAGAATCGATCCTAGTGTCCCCATATTCCTTTACAAAATTTAATGACTTTTCCCCTTAATAATTTACTAGTTGAGCTCAATTTAGAAAGTTCTTAAAGGCAAGATTCCTTGCAAAGTTGGTCATTCTGTTTTTTTCTTTATGTTTCCCTTTTTATTTATGTTCCCCCCCTTTTTCCCTAGTTTCCTAATTCTTTTAAATTTCCCTCCTTCCATTTTTATCTAAACTCAAATTAGTAAGTGTAGAAAATTATCTTTCTCCCCTTTTTCTTTTTAATTAATAAATTTTAATTAGCATATGTAACAAAACAATCATTTCCCTTTTAAAATTTTAAATCCCTCAATAATTTGATTTTAATAATTTAATCAAGTTTCTTACCCCCTTTTCGTCGAGTGTTTAATGATTATTATTATTATTATTATTATTATTATTATTATTATTATTATTATTATTATTACCACAAGTAATACTTTAGACCTAGATTTTAATTTTGTGAGGTTGGGTGACATTTTATTAGGGAAATTGTTTTTAAATCTTTCTTATCATGATATTCTTTCTAAGTCCATCTAGGTTTATTCTCTTATAATCTAACAACGCGATGTTCCCTTCATGACACACTAGGTGCTCCAAGGTTGCCACTCGCCTCATTCTATTTCCCTTGTGCAACAGGCCCTTCAGGATGCACTACATGCTCCAAGGTTGCCACTCGCCTCTTTCCATTTTTCTTGCACGACGTGCCCTTCAGGATGCACTACGTGCTCCAAGGGTGCCACTCTCTTCTTGACTGACTTGGTAGACATAAAAAAACCTTGGATTTAATAATACGTTAGGTGATATTGTGGGAGACTAAGGGCCTCTAAGGAATAAGGCCTCTGCCTTATTGTGTGCCCATTAGAATCATCATGAGAAACTGTCTCAATCTACCCTCATGACATGGTGGGTATTATCGAATTAGGTAATCGTTAACCTACAATTCGAGCCACGACGAGAGTGCTAGTAGGCTATGGCAGGGTTGTTGTCCACACCTCTCCCTCAACGTCTCTGGTAGTCATGCGTGAGCCCTCTACTCCACATGTGAGTCTAGTCGACAAGATGTCGTCAGCTTGCATCATCAATGAATCGTGTCAGAATAAAATCCATAATCATAACATCTAATCAGATGCAGATATGTCATAAATACAACAATCAAACCCCAATAGTCCACTTCTTGACTCGATCCAGAGTCCAAGGGTTTCATCAATTCCTCTGCATCCTCGACGTACAAAATCCTGCACACTCAGGAGAACTGAGTCAATAACACCTGTCTATGTCAATACAACAAAGTAACATGTGATCATGTCCATAATGACTCATAATCATAATCAAACGCCCCAAAGTATAATCATCTGGATCACTTGCAAGCAAGTGTCCTCAAAGAATAAGTTCCCTCAGTGTGCACAAGAGAGGGATGTTACAATTTCAAACTATAAATAAACAAAAAAAGGGATTGGAAATATGATTAAATGGGTATGGAAAAAATAACACCTAAATAATTGGTAAATCAAGAGCAAGCAAACCCTCCACATATGCAACCATAAATGAGACAATAGGAGCCCTTGTATGTCAAGAAACCCCTTGCCCAAAAGTTACACTCCCATCAACCTCATACCTTTTACATGACTTAGAGAGGGTCCTATTGGGAAAAACTCCTTGAATTGGGGAATCATTCACCCAATAGGTCACCATGACAACCCTCCCATACTTAAATTTGGTAAGTTGTATAAAGTCTTTGAGCATTTTTTTATTTTGAAAAGAGGGGATCTAATGAAAATGGTTGGGTGGTTCTTTTATTAGATATGGATTTATTAACATGATACTTGTGAGTTGTGATCCCTTGGAGGGAGAATATTTTTATCGTTTTAGGGCCTTTCCAGGTCGAAGTCTTTTCATGGAGGCATAAGGTTGCTTGGACCTTCCTTTGGGCATGAAGCCCATATGTTGGATGATGCGCCCCTTCTCATTGGACACATGGTAGGTTTAAAATTTCCTTTGGAGGCACTTGGGGACCTTGTGGAGAGCATATTCTATCTGCCTGCACCCCAACATTGGCCTTTGGAGGCCTAAGGAAATTTATTCTAGGCCTTAAATGTCACTTGGAGAAAGTGTTTTTGATGGGATTCTCATGCTTGATGGAGATGTGATATGGTTTGATGGAGAGGGAGACACTTGGAATGCACTAGAGAATTTGGTGGCATAGCACATGGCCTTTGGAGGACTAACATCCTTCATCAAAGGTCATAACATCCCTCTAGGAGGCCTAATGTCACCTGTAAAAGGGGGATTTCTTTATGTATTTTTATATTTTGAATTTGAGAAGGAAAATTGTTGAGTTCGACCTCCTCTAATTAGTAAAAGTGGACAACAGTATATGGACAAATTGTTAAAGTGACTTCCCATGAATAGAAGTCACTTTCATTTTCATTTTATCATAACTCTCACTTGAGATTTACATACTCTTGGCTAAAAAAAATTCTCTACTTGGTAAAATTGCAGTATCTCTCTCTTGAATGCTTTGTGGATGATGCCACTTGTCTATTGGAGGAAAAATTAAGGCGCTATTTTTTGGATGCTTTGTTCTTGCTATTGTGGTGGAATATTCTTGGCCGAGAAGGGTTTTACTTGCTATCTCTTGGAATTGGTAAGGAGTTTTCTGCATATTTTTTTTATTTCTTCTCATTTCAAGATTATTTTTGTCTAAACCCCTGTATGAGTATAATGTAAACACCCTCCACCAAGATCTATCATTGTTGTCATTGAATAAGCTATCGCAAAGGTTGCTAGGAGGAGTAAAATGGATTACACCCTCCTAGATTTATCGTGCTAGATTTATTTTCTATGGCGATTAAAAGGGATTACACCCCTAAAGAAGTAATAAACCTAGATATTACACAAGAGAATTCATAAACCAATTTATAAGGAACTAATCTAAGTTGCATTGGAGATATACGATTCTTCCATTGGTATACATGAAATTATGGGATATTGCAATTGTTCAAGTAGGATTAATTTCTACTTGTTATAAGCATTCTTGTGCCCTAAGGGAATCCTCTTTTAGCCAAGTAATTTTTTTTTGTAACAAGATTAATTCTAAAACCATTATGTCTGCAACAAAACTCATTCTCTTTGCTCTCTAACCTATCGCTAAAATTCACTTGTGAATCTAGATTATTGTTCTACTAATTATTGGCTATCTTTTGGACGATTTAATTGTCAATTTTCATGG
Organism: Picea engelmannii; assembly: GCA_009831015.1. Classification (NCBI taxonomy): domain Eukaryota; kingdom Viridiplantae; phylum Streptophyta; class Pinopsida; order Pinales; family Pinaceae; genus Picea; species Picea engelmannii. Next base: position 268,174 of record ML782430.1, read on the forward strand.
TTAGATCTTGTTGTTGTAGCAATTATTTTCTACAACCATTTGGTTGTTATACAACTTGCTGACAACACTTAACAAACAACCCTAAAAAATCACCAAAGTCTTGCTTCATTCAATGGAATTTTAACTAGTCTTTGCTAGCTTAGTTTTCATCATCTTATACTTGATTTTTGGTGGTTTAATTTGCACCCATTGATAATTGTTTATTGTTGATTTATACACTTATCTACTGCTGCAATTTGGGACAACAAGGTTTCTTACTAATCACCATTGGTTAAAGGCTTGTTTGATCATCATTTCACTTGTTCCAGGGAGGGTTAACATTGTTTTGCAGGTACACAACCCTTGACAACCATTCACCTTTCTACAATAATATTTTTGAATATTTTATTCATCTCCAAGCTTGACCTATAGGGGCATTCATCATCATCATAATAATTTCCATCTCAACCCCCCTAGGGTCATTGAGATTCCCCCCTTGTGTTGATTTGATCATCACTAAACCGAGGTTTGTGTCTATCTAAGTTGACAATAGATAGGTACTCCTATAGTTGTCTCACCTCTATGGTTTGGGTTGTTCTTTTCCCAAGCTACAAACTATGTGATAACATATATAAAAACCATCAATTGTGTATTCCAAGAGGATCTACGAGGAATTTTTTTATTAGAGATCTACATAATGGAGGCTTAAGTGGAAAATTTGGTTTTAATAAGATTAAGGCTTTAGTAGAGGAACATTACTATTGGCCAGGAATCGCTAGGGACACCAAGAATTGAGTTGAAGATTGTAGAATTTGTCAGAATGTAAAAGGTAGAAGTCAAAATATACAGATGTATGCACCATTGCCAATACCAAAAATTCCATTGGAGTACATTGACATGGAATTTGTGTTGAACTTGCAAAGAACCCAGTGAGGTAATGATTCGATCTTTGTTGTTGTTTGTAGAGCCTGGTTATTTTCAGGACTCAAACTAATTAAAAAGTTTTCTAAAATTTAGTTTATAATTTCTCTCATGGTTTTCTTATACTTGGAATAAACCAGGAATAGAGAGTAAAAAAATAATAATGATAACAACATAATAATATCATCAACAACAATAGAATAATGATAACAATAACAAAATAATGATAACAACAACATATACATACCTCCACCTGCAGGTTGGTTTATCTAGTCCCTTTTCTATCTGATCTTGGTCCCCTTCTTGTTATTGCCCAGACTAAATATTAACCTCCCATCCAACTAGGAATAACCTCTACTGCTCCCTAGCTCCAGGAATCCTTTTGGTTTCCTGGCCCCCGAGCCCAAAATTCCCAGCAATAGGAGTGACCTGTGAGAGCTCCCCAAAACCATTCCTCCCATTTCCTCCTCCTCCTCTCTCTTTTATAAATTTAGAAATCCTCAAACATAATTACGATCACTCTTCCAAGTCCTCCCATTCTTCCTTATCCTCCTCTTTCAAATCCCCCTCATTAATTCCCAGCAAACTTATCCCCCCATTAATTCCCCAACAACCTTATCCCTCCATTAATTACTTCACCCACCTTTTAATAATAAAATAATAAAAGACTCATTAATATATTTTAATAATTAATTAAATTTAAATTAAAAACTATAATAAAATTAATCAATTTGGGTTTTTGCATACACCCACCCTTCAAGAAACTTCATCCCGAAGTTAGAGTAATTTACAATACAAGGGTAACGACACACGATTCATACATCCGCAAAAAATAATCAACATCATCAATTTAAAACACTTATACATACTAGTGTAGCTAGCACATACAAGACTCGTAAATGTACTAATGAAAATAATTATCACACCTAAACTAATTCTTATATGCTTTCAATCCAACCAACAAGACAATCGATTTCATAAAAGATAGTAAATTATTTAAATGTTCATGAAAATCCTCATTTACAATAATTTAGCACAAGCTACATTCACTTAGATAATTTTAGTTTAGCTAAGTAAATATAAATATACATATATGCATATATTTTTCTTTTTCAAAAAGAGAAAATCAATAAATTATTCTATAAGGCGAAATCCCCACACAGTCTCAACTACTTCTATTCGTCCTTCCTCCCTAACTTACTTCCATATTCCATCCCTATCCTCCCTTTGCTGGACTATCTTGGATCATCAAATATATTGACCTAACTCCAAATAGAACCCATAAGAGGAAGTGTCAACTCTCTTGACCAAGATTCCCCAACAAGAAACTGACAATCATCATCACACGTCTAGGGGAGTGTGAGCCAACGTCGTACTCCTATGACTCTAGGTTTTAGAGGAAATACAGTGGGAAATGCATCCACCCCTCTTAATAGGAATAGGGTCCACACCCTACCATGGAACATACAATGGCATTGTGTTGCTAGGAATTTTGTCATCGTATATTCAGGTTTAGGTAGTCTCGTCACCTGAAAAGCCTGCACTTGTCCACACATCATAGAAATGCATTTTAACCAATATAATTTCACATACAAAATTTATACCATACTGTTTCCTGGTCGATGTTCACGACATCAACCTTTTATCATGATTATTCTTTGGCTATTTCATAGCCTCTTGACCTGCAGATTAGTCTATAAGACAACTCATACATATCCATGCATTAGCATCACGTGAATGCATTTAATCATAATCTCAACCTAGTAACCACGTACAAACAACTTTAAATGTCAAAATTTTCAAGTTATAAATAGATTGCATAATATCCATCATAATTTAAATGGCATTAAACATTCTTAGAATTGACATTCTCATAGGTTCATATGTCTTAAAAGTTCAAGTGTATCATTAATAATTTCACAGTGAATATAAAATAAAAGGTGATTAGGCCTTAAGTAATTCTCGCTATCTAAGTCAAAAGGTGGCATTACATACACCCACCCTTCCAAACAAAACTTCTTCCCGAAGTTATGGTCATTCACAATATAAGGAAAAATTCATGACAACTTATATGTGTCTTCTATGATAGAAAACCCTATTCTATACTGGTCTCGTTGGACCTTCACTTGATTAAAACATTTTGAATTCTATAAATATATTTATTGCACTACTCCTATTTAGAAGGCACCTTACTATGTCTTGAATCTATGTTCTTACCATTTGTAACTTAATTAATGCAAAGACGCACTTTTTTTTTTTTTTTAAATTTATTCACCATAAGTTCCATATATGACCCCCATGTATAAATCATAGCCTACTAGTTTGATTGCCAATTAGAACCTTATCTCATCATCGATTCTCTATTTAAGTGAACCTCGAATTTAGTTTGATATAAATTTCATTAAGTTATACATACATTCCACCTAGGATACCTTGATAATTATAAACAATCATTATTGACTTTGATTATCACTCTAGCTTGACCATACACACACCCTAACTCACGAGATGGGTACACAAAAATTTTCCATGCCTAAGAATATTGACTATGATATGCTAATTTATTGTAATGTGATATTGTAACTTAATGGTTTGCTATTTCCTTCCACTCCACTTCATTTTTATGTTTTTTCCTTTTTTTATTCCTTCATTTACTCCCCCGCTTTTTTTTATCATCACTTGTTAACTTCTACTATTTTCTTTCTTATTTATATTTTCTATTATTTTCTTTTCCTTACCATTTAATTATTACATAATAAATTTTGCATTATCATTTCCCCTTGTTCCTTACTTTTTCACTCTTTTCTTACTCCACTTCCTTATTAGTCCATGTCGAAGGCATAGAGGGATTATAGCAATCGATAATCGTTGACTTCATATTAGTTTGTCCTTTGACCACAAATATTTACATGATATCTATTGTTTGAACTAGGGAACTAAAAACATTAGCTTTTATATAATAAAAAATACCATATATGTCATGATTTGATTGAATAACAGATTGGGGATCTTATTGCAGGCTTTGCTATTTCCAATGTTTTATATGCTAGCATATCCAAAGTTTTTTTATCATATATAGTCTTTTTGAATCATATATTTTTATTATGCATTACTCGAATGTGGATTAATGGTATCATTAGTTTGAATGTTTGACTTAGCCTTTTCTACTAATTTATCCTAAGTTTTGTTAATTATAAATATTTTTGTGTTTGTTGTACTATTGTTATTATTATTATTATTATTATTATTATTATTATTAAGTACTTAACATACCTAAAGAGTCATGCCACACACATTCTTTCTTAAATGTTTACAGAGGGCGAAGCCCTTGGATGGTTATGACAACCTTAAATGTTTACTTTACATGCCTCAGAGCCTTAAATGTTTACTTAACATGCGTGTTACAATACATTTTCCTCCGATTTTTGGATACAATCTTGTCAGTAGTGAATTTGGGTAGTTAGACCTGTTCTTGTAGTTTGCAGGGTTGAGATCCTATGCCTTTGTTTGCTTCAACTTTTCAAGGTTGGTTTCCTGCATTCGCAGTTGGACCTGTTCTTTTGTATCACAAGATGCGGCAACTATCTTCCCACAAAAATGTGAGAATTTCATTGGCGGTAGAACTTGGGATTTTATCTACTTCATATTCTATGAAAACTGTAGTTTCATAGGAAAATTGGACACTAATGGAATGCATATTTCTAGTAAGTCCAATGTCTCCAACCCTGGTGCCTTTAACACAACATATCATGCCTTTGAAACATGATATGTACATCAAAGTGTGGCATGAACGTTTGGGAGCATGGTGGAATGATTTAATTCCATTTTTAAAAGTAAGCAGGTTATATAAATGTAATAGTATTTAAATAAGTATTGTAAATGCCCTACCTTAGTTTTTATTAGGGCATATTTTTTAATCAAGTTTACTTCAAGTGAAATTTAGGAAATTACTCACTGAAATTACTGTAATTGCATATTTGAGTTGTTGGGTTTGTATAATCTTGGTGTGAAATAATTTTTCAAGGTCTATAGTCTTGGTGCATAAAAATTTTATAAATTTTGCATGGTGTATAATCTTAGTGTTTAAAAAATTTAAAAGTTTTTTAGATGATGTTTCATAAATTATTTCAGAAATTCAGAAATTTTTTCAAGGTGTATAGTCTTGTCTCGGAAGTCTACAATTTTTTTATGGTGGATAAAATTAGTGTTTTTGCATATAATCTTGGTGCCTCGAAAATTTATAAATTTTTCACGGTGTATAATTTTAGTGTTTCAAAAATTTAAAAGTTTGAGGTGTTGGTCTTTTAGAAATTATTTCAAATTTTTTTTAAAGTTTTTTAGGTGTTGCTTCATGGTGTATATTCTTAGTGTTTCAAAAATTTAAAATTTTTCATTTAGACATTCTATCAAAACAAAATAAATATTCCAAAATTTCAAATTTACATTTAAAAACATTAAAAATAATATTGAATAAAATTTAAATAATTGTTTATACTATTCTTTAAGTAAAAAGTGTTATATCATTATATAAACTACTTGGTAAAATGTTATAATATTATGGATTGATTACTTCCATATTTTAATGTAAGGACATTATATAAATGTAATAGTATTTAAAGAAGTATTGTAAATGTCCTACCTTGGTTTTTATCAGGACACAATTTTTAATCAAGTTTACTTCAACTGAAATTTAGGAAATTATTCATTGAAATTACTATAATTTCATATTTGAGTTGTTGGGTCTGTATAATCTTGGTCTGAAATAATTTTTCAAGGTGTATAATCTTGGTGCCTCAAAAATTTAGAAATTTTGCATGGTGTATAATTTTAGTGTTTAAAAAAAATAATTTTTTTTAAGTGTTGTTTCATAAATTCAAAAAAAAATTCAAGGTGTATAATCTTGTGTCTCAGAAATTTAGAAAATTTTCATGGTGTATAATCTTAGTGTTTCAAAAATTTAAAAGTTTGTTGGTGTTTCAGAAATTATTTCAAAAATTTTAAAAGTTTTTAAGGTGTTGTTTTAGAAAATATTTCATAAATTCAAAAAACATTTCAAGGTATATAAATTTAGAAATTTTTCATGGTATATAAACTTAATGTTTCCATGTATAATCTTGGTGGTCTCGCAATTGTTGGGTGCAAAATGTATATGACATAAGTGTTGGGTGCAAGATGTATCTCATGGAACAAGCCTACATGAAAAATAAAAATAAATATGAATAATTAATTGAATAAAATTTAACAAAACATTATCACATATTAATAATGAATACAATATTTAATATTAATATTATAGGATAGATATTATTAATTTTACTTTATAGTTTATTTATTAATATTAATATTAAATAGTATATACAAGTATATATCCATTTTAACTCTAGAGTCAAGAAGGATCAATTTCTAGGTACAAACTTTTATTATCATAAACAAAATCAAAATTTCAAAATTCCAATTCTTGTTCCTTTACTGGTAAATTAACTTTTCATATTTAACACTTGTTTGATATTTATTACCTTTAATTTTACATTCTTTTTATAACCAATTTTCTTCATCTCTTTATCTTCCTTTATGTTACCTTGACAACTTGTTTTCTTTACTTTTTATTTGTATGTTTACATTTTATTGTACACTATATTTGTTAATGCATTTTACTAACACTACTACTATATTATTGTTTGTCTTTATACTTTGTATATATGTATTTCATTTAATTACTAGTATTTTTTACTACATCTTCTATTACCCATGACATCTCCTTCTTCGTTTCCTTACTCCTAGTCTTTTATTCATAACTCTACTTACACGTTGATTATACCTTGCTTGCTATTACCATTATATATATATATATTAGTTTTTAATTTTTATTTTTTTGATTCGATAGTAATGTTTTTATTTGTTTTTTCTAATTTTTTGAATCAATATAAAAATTAGAAAAAACAAA
>ML782430.1:289825-313000 GCA_009831015.1 Picea engelmannii
TTAAATATAGATATCAATGATTCTAAGCAAGATGGCTACCATTTCTCCAATCTTCTGTTCACATGTACGGGCCTCAACATTCAAAACCAATAGACATGTTTTTATATCTAAAATTGTTTTTATATCATCTTATTATAGTAAGATTGTTTGCAATGAATGTTTTCTTAACCCATTGTAAAGGTTTTACCAAATAAAATTTGTGTTTTTATTTGTGTCCTGTTAAATCTGGTTTTACTAAATAAAATTTGTGTACTGTTAAATCTGATTACCAAAAAAAATTGTGTTCTTTAATTGTGATTACTGTATGATTCGATCTGCGACTTCTGGGCGTTGCACCGTTCACCTGTGAGCCTTTGCCCAATGAAAGATAATGATTACGGAAAGTTTGTTTGATTGAAAAATTAGAGCTAGCACAGCCACTTACCATGTGGTTGATGTACTTCAGATATGATGACATTTTGTTAATGAATAATCAAGAAAATGAATAATATGTGTTAATCACACGTTTTAATGATTAATGAAGTTAAATAAAATGAGTTAGGATTATTTAGGTTAATTTTGACCTTTAATTTGTGGAAAAATGAATAATATGTGTTAATTACACGTTTTAATGATTAATGAAGTTAAATAAAATGAGTTAGGATTATTTAGGTTAATTTTGACCTTTAATTTGTGGATACTATCAAAAATATTATAGACACATTTCATATTTTTAATTAAAAAATTGATTAATCTGATTATGGTTTATCTGCAATTTCGACCTTAACCTTACTTGACCCAACAACTCGCTATTGATTCATATTTCAATGAATTTATATATATATAAATAATAACATTACATTATTAATTGTGCTTATAATGACAGTAAATTATTGTGTTCATAATAAATATATATACATGCGATATATACCACATCTGATCATTGCGATGTATCATTTTTTTTAATCCAGTAATATATTTATTGTTTAGTTATCTTTTAATATAATTTTTTATATTAATTTTGAATTCAAGTATAAACTAATTCATATCACAAAACACAATCTAACATATCTAACTGATTCTGGTCAATAAAAATAAAATAATTTTTTCACATGTGATATATCATCCCATGTGATAACTAACTGATTCTCGTCAATAAAAATAAAAGAATATTTTCACTTGTGATAGATATCATCACATGCGATAACTATGATGTATCATGTCTTTTATTTCAATAATATATTTATTTTTTAATAATATTTTTTTAATCTAAATTTGTCTTTTATTCCAATAATATATTTAGTGTTTAATAATAATTCTTTAATTTATTTTTTATATTGACTTTGAATTTGTTCATACTACATAACACAATCAGACTCTAAATGATTCTCCTCAATAAAAATAAGATAATATGAACACAATCAAACATATGATTGTGATTTTACATAATATTTTAATATATTAAATGATTTTTTTGATAAATATAGATATAAAATCAAAGTCTATATGTTTTTACATAGTCATAATAGTAAAAGAAAATAATTTGATGAGGTTATGGTTAAAACCAGTATAACCAGGTGGAGAGGGTTCAAATCTTTCGAGGTGAAAACTTTTTTTTAGAGTGAAAAAATTGAGAAACGGTTAAAGGTTTGCATATGGAGAGATTTGATCCATGTTGATGCTTCATAGATCAACATCAATATACATATCTATATGTCGAAGATTAATGATATCATTTGAAATTTATTCAGTTACATAAGGAGACTATGAATCAAAGTATAGTTAAAAAGTAACAATGTACAATGATGAAAACTGTTCAATAATAATAAGATTGTATTAAATTACAAATATTTACATAGTGATCAATCTCAATTTTTTCATATTTTATATATCTTAATTTTATAATTGTTTTAATGTGCAGATACTAATAAATCAAAGATAACCCAACAAATTACATGACTTCACCTGATAATATATGTTTTGCAATTTGTTTTCACCGATTTATTGCTAAATTCATTTCACTCTATCAGTTGTATCCCATAGTTGAAGTCAATATAGATGATCAATTTCCTTTGTATCATTTCTTAATGCACCCAATCATTTTTCATAGTATTATCACTTAAAACAATGCACCATATTGTTTTATGTTATATCATTATCATTGAAATCAATGCAGCTTATTGTTTATGTTATATCACTATAAATGCAATCAATGCATCATATTGCTCCAGTCCTATAAAAAAGTATTTGAAAACCTAGAACGATTTCCTCCACAATGACTAATTTAACGCTCCATTGAATTTATGACAAGGTCCTTATGAAAGCCCATAACAATAAATTGTTATACGAGAATCATATTTAGAAAAGCACCTTCAGCTTATAATATCCTTTTTGAAATTTGTTTTTGGGATAAATTCATTTCATTTGATGATTTGTTGTATCTCACAGTTGAAATCAATATAGAAGATTAATTTCCTTCTTATCATTTCTTCAATTAATCAATGGACTAAATCATTTTTCATAGTATTATCACTGAAATCAATGCACCCTATTGTCTAATGTTATATTATTGTTAAAATGAATACAAGTACTTGTTTATGCTAAATCATTTTTTGTTGTATCATCACTTGAATCAATGCATATTGTTTTTCATTAAATCAATGCAACTAATTGTTCTAAATCATTTATCATTGGGGGTTGTCTAAACATTTGAACTTTTGAACTTTTTTATTGGAATCCGATAAAACAAAGTTTGGCGAAATCAACTTTTTATGTTGTTTTAATTGCATTTTTGAAGACTCAACACCCTGAAAAACCCTAAGGGCACTTGAACTATATAGACTCTTCAGATTCTTTTTCAATGTCTATCAGCAAGTCCAATTCAATATGTTCAGTGCTTAAATTTGATAGTCATTTACAGAATTCTGGTACCAGTACTAAATTCTTGCACCAGTTTCAGTACCAAGCAGTGCTAAATTTTAGCCAACATATTTTACACAGTTTTTGTTGCAGCCCACAATACACATAAGCCTGAAACTTAGAGTATTCCAATCACACTGTGAGGTTTGCAAATTCAAGTTTTAAGATCATAAAGACCTGTTCCAGTATTGATTCGGATTTTACGAGTATAACGAAATGAATACATATTATTAAAATATGCTTAACACAAAATAACAGAGATACAGAAAAACTGGTTTTCTATACAATAAGGAAATAAACTGAAACTGTAAAATGCAGCGGGAAACCAACTTGTTGGAATGATGGTGGCTTATCTCTGAGAAGAGATGTGACGATTGTGCTCATTTGCAAGAAGATAGTTACAATGAGGATCTGAAGGCCTTTTATAATAAACAGGAATGTCAAAACCCCTAGACATCCAAAAACCTAACCCTAGGAGATGAAACGCCAAAATTCATGTGGGCCCCATTTGGGTAAGTTAGTACATCAACTTCCCGTGGTCGTAACTTTTGCATACTATCTATGTTTTAGGTGCACAATAGCCCGTTGGAAAGGTCTAAACAAGAAGAAGAATTTTCGACTGGCCCAGATCAGTTCCTTTAGCAGTCACTTGGTCTCCAAATCCCCAAAAAACGTCGTTTAGGGTCTCAAAACATCCCCAGAAGTTTGGAACCCGAAAACTACCAAGGTGGAAAATTATTTTTCGAGCTAGTGGAATAGGTGGGTGGCCACCGATATCCACTTTGATAAATCCTTCCTCCTTAGGAATCAATGGTATTCATTGCGTTGAGTTCCCCCATCAGATGAGAAAATTTCTGCTAAACTTGTCTTCGGGTGAGCCACTTGCCTTGGTGCATGAGTTGCCCTGCTTTGACAATTCAATAAAGTTGGATCCTTTGCTGTTGAGTGCCATTGATCTATGTGTCCACAATATGATCATTGGATGTGTGTTGCATGCAGTCAGGGTTGATCAATGTTGGTGTCAACTGCTCTGCTATCTCTGAGGTGTCCAATAATGGTGGGAAAAATGGTCGAAGGAGAGCCAGGTTGAAGACTAGATGTAGACCAAGGAAGGGGGGAATGTTGAGCTCAAAAAAATTGTCACCCACATCCTTGGTGATGGTGTACGACCCATAATAGAGGGGGATAAACTTTCGATGGGGCCCTGTAAAGTGTTCTTTCTGCAAATGCAACCAAAATTTGTCACCCACCTGAAACTTATGTGGCTCTCGATGTTGATCATGGCATTGTTTGTACATAGCATTAGACTTCTATAGAATATCCTGAACCTATTGGCAGATGTGTTGTATCTGTTCAATGAACTGGGTGGCTTTGTCAGCTTTTGATGGAGCAGGGGACAAGTCGACCGAGGTGGTCACCAAGGGTAGTGCAACATCCATGGGGCCCAATGGTTGGAATCCCAACCCCACCTAAAAGGGGTAGTGGCTAGTTGAGAAATGCAGGGCTCAATTGTAGCTATGTTAGACATAGGGAAGACTCTCATCCCATGTGCGGGGATGTTTTGAATTGTACATGCGCAGGATATGTACAACCATCCAATTGACAACCTCAGTTTGGCCATATTTCTGGTGGTGGAAGGCAATGGATTTGGTGAGCTTGGTATCCAACAGTGACTAGAGGCTAAACCAGAATGAGCTGAGAAACTGACTGTCACGGTCTGAGATAATGGTTTGTGTTATCCAAAAATGTACCCATACTCATTCAAAAAAGAGCTTGGTAGTCGATTTTGTTGTGATGTTCTTCGTGCAGGAGGCTGGAATCGCCATCTTGGAAAAACGATCAACAACCACAAAAACAGAGTCATTGCCTCTATTGGTGGACGGGAGGCCCAACATGTAGTCCATTGAGATGGATTCCCACAACCTTTTAGGAGTAGGAAGAGGGGTGTACAGGCCATGTTTCTTAGTGGTCAGTTTGTAAATAGCGCAGGCGGTGCAGGACCTGATATACTTGCCAACATCCTCTCGAAGTTTCGGCCAGTAGAAATGTTTCTACAACACTGCCACTAACTTTTCAATGCCAAAGTGTCCTGCCACCCGACTGGAATGAGTTTCTAAAATCAACTTCACATGCTCGCTTGATGGAATGCAGAGATGGCCCAGAGGGAACAAAAACCCATCCTAAATATGTAAATTAGCGACCACAGAATTGACGCCCAACATTTGGTAGGTGGTGGAGAAGTCAGAGTTTGTCTCATAGAGGTGGGACCTTCTAAAGGTCTTGTGACTGCAAGATTCTAGCACCATGGTGAGTGTCACAACTACAGGTCGATTGAGGCAGTCAACAACTTGGTTGGTACTTCCTATTTTATACTTGATGTTGAGGTGAAACTGTTGTAAGTATGTTGACCACTTATGATGACGATCATTATGCAATTTTCCTTGGGTCTGCATGAATTGTAGCGGCTTGTGATCCATGTGGATGACTGTCTCCTTCCCAAGAATTTAATGTCTCTACTAGCGATTGGCTTGCACAATGGAGTACATTCCTTTGTCGTAAGTAGGGTACTTACGGACAACATTTTATAGTGTATCACTAAGATATGCCACAGGGTGGCTGTGTTGAGTGAGAATGATGCCCACAGCATAGTATGAAGCATCTTTCTCGATCTCAAAGTGATGTTGTAGGTCCGGTAATGAAAGTACCGAGGATGAACACAAACTCTTCTTCAAGTCATTGAAGGCTTGTCGTTGGGACAGGACCCACACAGATATTTCTTTATCGCCACCTTGGTTACTTGGCTGAGGGCCCATGCGACATGAGAGAATCCCAACATGAACCTGCGATAGAAATTGGCGAGGCCCAAGAAGTTCTAAAGTTCAGTGAGTGTGGTTGGGGCTGACCAACCACAGATGACCTGGATCTTGGTTGGATCCACATGCACACCATGGTGATCAATGATGTAGCCTAAGTAATGGACCATGTCCATGCCGAAGGAGCATTTTCCAAGTTTTCATATAGTTTTTGCTGTCGCAGGGTGTGCAGGACCTGCTGAATATGCTGCAAGTGTTCTGACCAAGTCTTGTTGTAGATGAGGATTTCATCTAGATACACCACTACAAAATTATTGGTGAAAGGTCATAGGATATCGTCCATCATCCTCATAAAATTTGTTGGAGCATTTGTCAAACCAAAGGGCATGACTAGCCATTCAAAAAGACCTTATTTTGACTTGAAGGTAGTTTTCCATACATCTGTCTATTATATTGGGACCTGGTGGTAGCCAGACTTCGGATCAATCTTACTGAAGTATTTTTCCCTCGTGAGTTGATCAAGGAGGTCATTGATTCGGGGAATCGGGTACCGGTTTCAGACTGTTATTTAATTCAGGCCCCGATAATCAATGCAAAGTCGCCAGGTTTCATCTTTCTTCTACACCAACACGATTGACCTCTAATAAGGTGATGAGATGGGACAGATATGCCCCTTGAGGAGAAGTTCTTGGATATTCCTCTTGATCTCCTCATTTTCTAACTAAGAGCTGCGATAGACTGGCCCATTGGGTAGTAGTACACTTGGGGTCAAATCGATGGGATGCTTGACCTCGCAGTGAAGAGGTACCCCGATAGGAGAGGAGAAGATATATGATTATTCTTCCATGACCTTATCCACTTTCTTCAGTTGTGTGGAGAGATCGGTCGCAAAGGCCCTGGATGTGGCTGCGATATTTCTCTCACTCTGAGAGAGAAACACGAAGAAGAAAAATTTCCCAATATGATAGATAACCTTCCTGCATTTCTTGGCAAAGATCAAGGAAATAGCACTAAGAGAGACTTCCTCAAGTATCCTGTACAATTTCTTGTTCAAAGTAATAATAACACTACAAGGCCTAGACTCATATACAACATGACGCTTCCATAAATAAGGTTGGCCCAATAAAACATTACAAACTTCGAGAGGATCAACATCACACAATACCTCGTACGATGATCAACATTGTTGGATGACGCGAAGATCGCTTCCTTGGAAGAGCCATCCAATGGTGTAGGGTTGCGGGTGCGACGCTTCCGGCAGGGCTAATCGCTTGATGACCTCTATTAATATGAGGTTCTTCTGGCTACCGCTATCAACGATGAAGTGTAGCAGAGTTCCTTTTAACCACATATTTGAATGGAAACGACACTCTCCTTCTTCTGGCTCGTCTGGTTCACCAGGATGGAGCTTAGTGGTAGCAACGGTGGAAATGGGTTCCACATCAATGATTCATCTTCCCCTTTCTAGTTCTAACTCAGAGTCAGAACCCGCATTTGATTCATAGGATTTCACTTCGACCATCTATGATTGCTTTGAGCGGAAGTCAACAGTGTTATGCCAAGGGCTCTTATGGAAGTTGCACTGCTTCTCTGTATCTTGCTTTGTCTTTCTGGTTTCCTTCTTTGCTTGCGGCTTGGACTGGTTGTCCTGACACTGCCCATATTTGCTCTGTCATTTTTTCTGTGGGTTGGGGCTGCCCTTTCCTAAATTTTTCTTTGAGGGGTTCCCAGGACCAAACTTCTATGTCTTTTGTTTAATATTTTTCTTGATTGTGACAACATATCGGTAGGTCACGCCCAAGGACAAGATGTCTAGAAATTTCATTTTGGTCTGAATGTATATATGCAGAGCACCGCGATACTTGAGATCTAGATGTCACTTTGAATATTTGATACCCAGCTTGGTACGCAAGGTATGGAAGATATTTGTGAACTTTGGCACTGCTTGGTCTCTTTCTTGCCGCAGTGTGGTCCATTTGGTATACAAGTTGTCATAACATCCGACAGGGTAGTATTTTTCTTTAATAGCATCCCCGGAGGATTCCCAATTGGTCATGACTGTAAATAATGAGGGCTCCTCTGTTTCCTTTTTCTCACAAAAAGTTTCCCACCAATATTTGACATTAGGAATGGATTTGAGGAGCACAAAAGTAATATTTTCTCTATTCGAAAAGTTATGGATAGAAAAATACCCTTCTAGTAGATTCAACCACTTGTATACAACATCTGCGTCTATCTGAACTTCAAATATTGGAATATTGAAGTTGATTTGTATCTTGAAGGGGCGACGCCTCCACTCGAGGAAGATGTGTCGCCTGTTGGTAGCCGCCAAAGAATTTGCGTGAAACAATCCATTATCTTGTTCCTCTATTACGTGAGGGATTCCTCAAGAAACATTTTGAAAGGATCTCATGTCCCGTCATCTTTCTTTTCTCCTTCCACGAGAGTTCGCTTGGGCATGTGAGATATTTTGTCATCAAGAGAAATAAGCTCAAGACCCATTTTTTTGTACCTTGACCTCGTTGGGGACATGCATTAAGACGACAAGGAGCAGACCGCTCTGATACCACTGATCCAGATTTTATGAGAAGAACGAAATGAATACAGATTATTAAAATATGCTTAAGACGAAATAACAGAGATACAGCAAAACCGGTTTTCTATTCAATAAGGAAATAAGTTGAAACTGTAAAATGCAACAAAAAACAAGCTTTCTGGAATGGTGGCGGCTTATCTCTGAGAAGAGATGTGATGGTTGATCTCATTCGCAAGAAGATAGTTACAATGAGGCTCTGAAGGCATTTTAAAATAAACAGGAATGTAAAAAAACCTAGACATCCAAAAACCTAACCCTAGGAGATGAAGCACCAAAAGTCATGTGGGCCCCGTTTGGGTAAGTTAGTACATCAACTTCCTCGTGTCATAACTTTTTCATACAATATTTGTTTTAGGCGCACGATCTCTCGTTGGAAAAGTCTAACTAAGAAGAAAAAAATTCTATTGGCCCAAGTTAGTGCTTCTAGTAGTCACATGCGCCCCAAATCCCCAGAAAACGTTGTTAGGGCATGGAAACGGCGTTGAAAGATTGGAACCCGAAAAATTGTCGAAAACCTGCCAAGGTGGAAAACTGTTTTTCGAGCCAGTGGAATAGGTGGGTGGCCATCAATATACACCTGGATCGGGTATTGACATGTTCTAGTACTATCCTTCTTAGGTACTGTAGCAACATGTACCAATTAATAATTTGGTACTCGTGCCAAATTAATATGATCATTGATTTGTACTTGACATTATTTCCACTTGAGGTAATTAGAGGGATGAGACAATATTTTCATGTTCTTTCTATCAAGAAATCATTTAATTCTTGTGTTGAACTGTTATTTACTTTTATGTACACCTTCCTTCTATATTGTTACGCTCACCCCTAAATGTATCATCCTTTTTACCCTTTAAAGAGAGATTTTTACATTTAGCTCTATATGATCATGGGTGCGCCTACCTTATTACTTCATCCTTCTGGAAAAAAAATGATTAATAATTGAAACATCCATTGAAAAGTGGTGACACCATTATATGTAATACTAACCTAGTTGATTCAACAAGCTCTTATCCAATCTTCTCTTACAATCTTCTCTTGGGCAGTATTGATGAAACATTTCATGTGGTGGACCACTCGTGTAAAACCTCAATGGACTTTCATGAGAATCCTAACAGTATTAACTAGAGGGACCTATTAATCATTATCCGAGATGTTCCATTATACATTGAATAAATGAGATTTAAGTCTAATGTGGATCATGTCACCCACAAGATAAATACAAATAATCAATTATGTGCCTAATAAATCTTAAACACTCTCGTACTACCTGCCTTCCTTATACTTTAAAGTTGTCAATGAACAATATAGATCGTTCTAAATGTTTTGATTAGTATCATAAAATGAATTATTAGGAAGTATAAGTAAACCCATCGGGGTATTAAACAAAACTGTTGGTAGAGGGGCATGCTTGTATGTTACTAAGATAAACCCGTCGGGGTACTGAACAAGGTTGCTGGGAGTGGGGCTACGTTAGGTAAAGGGAGTTGAAAAACATAAATAGTCACACCTAAAACTAAATGAAAAACCATTGGGTCTCATTCTGAAGTAATCATTATCAAATCAAAGGTCGGATATGACCTTTATATCTCTCGAATGATGTTCTTAAGAACCTTCTAGTATCCACCTTAGGGTTCTATATTTAAAATGAATAGTTTTTCATGAAAGTGGGACCCTCAATATGTGTAATTCACCCTACCTAAGTAAGAAGAACTATATCTCTATAAACTTGGATAAGAGACGAGTTAATCATATTGGGATGTATTATTTTATGTGTTCCTTTATTCAAATGGAATCTAGACTATAACTATATCACTTTTATTTTAAAGGTAATATAGCTAAAAGACCTATGAGCTAAAAGCCATTTGTGAAATCTCTTGGCCAAACACTAGAGTCACATCCGACCCTTTTTTTCCTACTTATTTTCCGCAACAAATTGGATAAGACTTAATGTCAAATCAATAACAACTCTAATCTATTACTCGTGAATCCACATATCCAAGCATGTCATTTCATATTACCATGTTGACATCATAACCATAATTGAATATTATTACAAAAGACGCTCCTCTAAATGGTGTCACCATTCAGATGAGCGTTATTATAATCGTTATATCATTAACGGGCCTTTGTAATTATACCACATTTTCTACTCGGGTTTGTTACCTGCTCAGGTCTATTACTTTGATCCGGTACCAAACCCTCCTCTCGTATAAACTCTAGTTCACTACATAAAATTCAAAATTTGTTTCAAGACAGGCATGGGGGTTGATGACCATGAACCTGTGTTTATGGTGTTTCGAGAGACAAAGGAATATATGACATATAAAGAAAAGTTTGAAAGGGATGGATGGGTACCCTTTCTAGAAAAATTTTGAGGGAACCATGATGAAATGTCCCAAGGCCTTTCCAAAAAAATTTACGATGGTTAGACCATTCAGTTGGGATTTTGAAATTTTGAAGATCATTGTTGCATGCAGACATGCAATGGATGAGGCATGGGGGAAATGTTGGGTCTCCTTTTTTACATCCACAAACACCTTAATTTTGAGAGCTATATTAAATATGTTTCCTAAAAATATGACTAACCCATTCATTTTTCTCAATGATACACTCATTTGGTTATCTCTTGGTGTACATGAGGTAATAAACGTTTAACCTATGATTTTCATGGTTTATTGATAGTTAGAATAGTTATCTATGTGATTTATTCCATATAATAGATTTTTCGTGGAAATCATATTAATATAGGGTTATAATATGGCACTCAAGGTCATATGGTACTCACACTCCAAGTCATTCAGTACCCGAAGGTTCTACAGTCATTTGGTACCTGTGCTCATCCGGTACTCACACTCTAAGTCATTTGGTACCAAAACATTATATAGTCATCCAATACCTATGCTCATTTGGTACCTATGTTCAGCTGGTACCTGCGCTCATCCGGTACTGGTGTTTGTTTGTCACTTGTGCTCATCCAGTACCAGCAGCTTACAGGCATCTAATACGAGATATAGTTCAAAAATTTGGAATGCTTCGAGAGGAAAATTGGGGACATGGGTTTTCTCCAGAGCGACGTCGACATGTGGAAATGTTTGTCATAATTCACCCATCTCGCACATGTGGAACTCCAACTCAGCGGAAATGACTATGCAAAAATTAGTAAAAATCCCAAACTATCAACTTGCGCCTCGACTTTTGTGCAGATGGTATAAGATATAGAAATTCTACGATATGGGTTTTGTCTAAAATATGGAATAATGAGTAATATGAGGGAAGTTTCTAAAAATTCAAAATAGTGTAAGAGTTATGGGTGGATATTCAACTTGAATCTGCCCAAATTGATGAAAAAACCCAGATTTGGGGATTTGCTCCAAAAATTGGCAAATTTGTTTCTAAGCTTTGGGATTTGGTTCTATCCTCTTCCTTTTGGTTTATTATGTATAAATATGTATCAGATCCATTGAGAAGGGGATCCTTAATGTGATTATGCTCATTAAAAGTCTCTTGTAACTGGAACATTGGTTCAAATAAGATTTTTTATGCAATGAAGTGTTGAAGTGTTTCCACAATCATTTACAGTTGATTTCTTCTTCAAGTAGCATGGAACCAATTGGGTAGGTCCCCTCAATTTGGTATGGATTTTTTCTTTTTTCTTTAATTTTAAATATAGAATTGCATATGTGTTTTATTTCTTTGATTTGGTGTAGCAAAAAATAGTTTTCTGTGTGTTTTTTTTTATCATTTTGTGCTCTAAGAACAACATTCCTGCAATTGAATTTTATTTACCTTACCTCTGTATCAATTAATTTGTTATTTGAATATTTCTTATCTTGTGAGTGTGCTTGATTTACTTCTACAAGAAGTCATGACCAACATGTTAAATTTATAAGTGTTAATCATCTTTGGCTTGAGTACATATGTGATCTTGTGTTCTTGAATACAAATATAACTTCCATAACTATCAATTGTGGTTTAAATAATTTCCAAGATGCATATCAAATATCTGAACATGGTCACCATATAAACCGGGGCATATATTTATCCCAACACTAGTGTAGAAATTTTTGAAAAAATGCAAAAAAAATATTTTTAAAGATTAGTTGAAAATTTTAAATTTTGATTATATGAACAAAGGATGAGTGCATCATCCTTGATTCCAAAACATTTCATTTTTTTCCATGTTTGTGGGGAGAGGTCTTACCAGGAGGTTTTGAGGTTCTCATGCACTCTACAACAAACACATGTCCCCAAGTAGGAGCTAGATGTTAGCCCCCATTCCTAGGGGTAACTAAGGAGATGATGTCTTGAGGCCCTCAGGTTGCAGAAATGGAGTATCGAAAGAAAGATGAGAAACCAGAGCCCCACATCGTACCACACATCACCATTTGATCGATGGTTGCAACATCCACCACAACATCTTCGATCACAAAGGACAATAGATCTTGCTGCATGATGTAACGAGTTTTTTGTTGTTGTAAGTGTCATCATAATAAATGAAGAATTTAAACATGTTGCAAAGGGTCATTTCTTGATTGTTTTGTCACACTCTTCAAACTAATACCCTCAAGAGAACAGTTTGTCATAGTCCAATAATAAGAACATCATGAACATTGTGAAGAATATTTTTGGAGAAAATAAGAAGAGTTAGGATGGAAAAATCAAGTACGCTCTTTGGGAAGATCGCATGATGATCAAAACCTCCACTCGAGAAACCCCTTTCAAATTACTTTACTGGATGGAAGCATGATTGCCCATATATATTCAGATTCTATCCCTATGAATAGCCCAACATTTCTCCACTGATAGAGAAGCATTGCATGAAAGAATTGATCAACTCATAGAACAATATGAGACCAAAATAATGTATTTCAATCAAATGGAAAAAAATCAAAACAAAATCAAAGGAAATTTCGATCGTAAGGAAAGAAAAAGGAATTTTAAGGAAGGAGATTTGGTTTTGATGTGGCACAAGAGAAGGGAGAAACTTGGGATGTATAATAAGTCTGATAGCTTTTGGTTGGGACCATATAAGGTCAAGGAAAGATATGGGTTTGATTATTTCTATTTGTCTACCAGTGAAGGAAGGAAGATTTTGTTTCTAGTAAATGGATCTTTCCTCAAGCTTTATTTTCTAAAAGGAACATGATATCTTCAGGGCCATGGGCCCCAAGTAAGTAGGTAGGTCATTTGATTTCCTTTGCATTTGTATTTTATTTCTCATGATATTTTAGTTGCATTTTAATATCATGTTTCTTTCGCATATTTATTTACTTGCACTATTGCATACTTGTTATGACCATTTGTTTCAATCATGCTAGTGTAGAATTTTTTGTGAAAATGCAAACAATTTCTTTTTAAAGATTAGTTAAAATTTTTAAATTTTGATTATATGAACAAAGAATGAGTGCATCATCCTCGATGCCCAAACATTTCATTTTTTTCCATGTTTGTAGGAAAATGTCTTACTAGGAGATGTTGAGGTTCTCATACACTCTACATCAAGCACATGTCCCCGAGTAAGAGCTAGATGTTACCCCCCATTCATAGGGGTAACTAAGTAGATTATTTCTCGAGTCCCTCAGGTTGAAGACATGGAGTACTGAGAGAAAGAGTAGTAGCCACTGCCCCACATCATACCACACATCACCATTTGATCGTTGGATGCAAAATCCACCACACCATGTTGGCTCACAAAGCACAACAGGTCTTGCTCCATGAGGTAACAAGTCCATTGTTGTTGTAAGTGTCATCATAACAAATGAAGAATTTAAACATGTTGCAAAGGGTCATTTCTTGATTTTGAAAATGTTTTCTTTGAAATTATTCCTTTTGCCTCATTTTACCTTGGTGGTTGACACATTGTCCTAGTAAGTGGCCACCCTCGGGAAAAGGGTTTCTACTGGGAGAGTCTCCTTGGAGGGTCATCGTATTGCTCCCTCACATACTTATCATTTTCCATACTTCCTCCTTTTCATCTCCTCATATTTTTGATTTTTGGGCATATTGACCCAAGAAGGCCATGTACCTCATTTCATGGGAAGAAGGGGCTAAAGGCCCAAAGGTATATTGCAGTTGCTATAAAAAAATTAGAAAATAATGTTGAAAATAAAGTAAACACACCAATCAAGGACCACAAAAAGACTATCCATCTTGATATCTACCTACTGAGTTCCTTCCTCGATCCCAAAATTGCAAATGCTAAATCTTGAAACCTTATAAAAGGGACTTCTTGTAACGACCCCTCAACCGTTATGAATAACAACGAATCAAAAGTGAAAAGTTTCTTTTTTTATCTTTTAGGAAGGGAGGCAATTACGACAACAATTGAACCACACAACCTAATGACGAACATAAGCACGCAAATTAGGAAATAGACAAATACGACTCAATGCGCTAACACTTCGAGAAACTAGATGAAACATGCGTAAATCCAGATAGAAACGAATACCCGCCCGACACCAGCAAAACAAAGACTACAATCTTAGGGACAACATCAACCACCCGACATAATGGCTTTGTTGACCAATAAATAGAAACCTCTATGGCGCATAAGCCCAACGTGCTAGGAGACCTAATTAACTCACAAAATAAGGAAGACTAAACACAATCACCCAATGGCAAGTCGACGAGACGCAAGGTGGCGTCGCTCAATTAAATTGTGCAACTAACAGAGGGATTTCTTGGTGACGACTAGGGAGCGTGTGTGGTGAAACAACTAATACCAATCCCCAATTAGTTCACATTAAGGCACGAGGTTATGATAATGCATCAACAATGATATGAACATGAAGCAAATTACAATAATTATTAAACAAGGCACCTTTAGGTGCCTGAAACAAATCTTAATATAAGGAAAGGTATTTCATGATTTATATAATATTAATACTATTTAATTATATACATATCATTTAAAATGACATCATCAACCCTCATCATATTATCTAATCTTATTATCATTTAATATTAATAATCACAAGGAGAAATCAGGTAAACCAAACTTTCCAATATAATTATTATGGTTTAAACTCAATCCCCAATTTCATTGATTACGGGTAAATGTTAACATTAACAAAAATTATTATAAAAATTAACAACATGAATCGATGAGGTGAAAAGAAAAATTAACTATTGACATCATCAGGCCCTTCTATCTAAAATAAGTTTCCTTTGCAATTAAATAACTCAACAAATTCAAGTACTCAACTTGACCTTCTCACAACATTAAATTTTCATTTAAAGTTTTATTTGCCTCACTAATAAGTCAGGTGAAAAGGTAGGTGGTTTAAAACCTCAATTGAGTAGGTATCTATTAAGAGGATCAATGCTAACCAAATTTCTTTATAATCCTAATTTAATTAAACAAAATCAGATTAGAATGTGGCAAGCATAAACTTGAGAAGAGACTTGAACTTATAAACATGAGTTGTTAAGGGCAAGCTAAAGAAAAGGGATATTAACCTTGCTATCAAAATTATTAAATCGTTGTCA
The DNA here is from genome assembly GCA_009831015.1 of Picea engelmannii. Classification (NCBI taxonomy): domain Eukaryota; kingdom Viridiplantae; phylum Streptophyta; class Pinopsida; order Pinales; family Pinaceae; genus Picea; species Picea engelmannii. The sequence goes on from ML782430.1 coordinate 305,624, forward strand.
AATCTATACACAAAAACACGCTCTCATCCACCTATAAACTCACGTTGTTAATCCCATGTAAACACATTGTCATCACATCAACACTAAAAAGAAATGCAGTTAACAAATGATGGCCTGAACGCGCGGTCTATTAATCAGATGGGAGATTCAGTCTAATAAATAAAAATTCCCATCTATTATTAAAGTCAGTGTCATATTATTTATACAGGGGTTGACAAAAGGAACAAAAACTTTCATTCTTTAATAAAATTTCTATGTAAAGAAAAATCTGTGTATGGTAAAATCATTGTTTGCACAACTACTGGATGAAGACGAAGTCAATCAAAAAAGGGATAACACCATACAGGATAACACCAATGCTCATTTTCCTACAAGAACACTAAGTATATAGTTGTTATGAATCAATGGATAACTGTTGTCATGCACAACCATCATGCACTGAAATTGTTGTCCCAAGGTGTGGGTAAGATTCGCAGCCAAAAACAATCAATTTCTCAGTCCATTAGTAGATCCACAATCTCTATTATAAGGTGAACGTAGACCTATCAAACATAGACACAGGCCCACAATAAATTTGCAGACATGTATATATGTTCGTTGTCACAACCAATCGCTGTCGATTTCCCAATGTTGCCTTTGAAATAAAATATTGTTGAAATAAAAGTTATGGACGGTAGATATGATTTTGCCATCTATTAAAATGATACGGCTAGTGTTATAGAAAGTTGAGTCACAGAGTTAATCGCTTGTGGGTGTCAATTAGTTCCTTAAATTGCAGGACCAGATAAGGAATGTCGCTGCCATAATATAGTCTAGCAGAATTAAAACGCTATGTATGAATCACTATGTGTTGAAACGCTAGCTATTAAAATGTTGTCCTTCCAGTCAATGCTGATATATATATATATATATATATATATATATATATATATATATATATGAAGAATTTAAACATGTTGCAAAGGGTCCTTTCTTGATTTTGAAAATGTTTTCTTTGAAATTATTCCTTTTTCCCTCATTTTACCTTGGTGGTTGACACAATGTCCTAGTAAGTGGCCACCCTTGGGAAAAGGGTTTCCACTGGGAGAGTCTCCTTGGAGGTTCATCGTATTGCTCCCTCGCATACTTGTCATTTTCCATACTTCCTCCTTTTCGTCTCCTCATATTTCTTGTTTTAGGGCATATTGACCCAAGAAGGTCATGTATCTCATTTCATGGGAAGAAGGGGATAAAGGCCCAAAGGTATATTGTAGTTTCTATAAAAAAATAAGAAGCTAATGCTAAAAATAAAGTAAACACACCAATTAAGGACCACAAAAAGACTATCCATCTTGATATCTACCTACTAAGTGCCTTCCTCGATCCAAAAATTGCAAATGCTAAAGCTTGAAACCTTATAAAAGGGACTTGTTGTAACGAGCCTTCAGCCGTTACGACTAACAGTGAAGCAAAACTGAATTTTTTTTTTTTTTTTTAGGAAGGGAGGCAATTACAACAACAGTTGAACCACACAACCTAACGATGAACATAAGCAAGTAGATTAGGAAAAAGACAAATACAACTCAACGCACTAGCACATCGAGCAACTGGATGAAACATGCATAAATCCAAATAGAAACAACTACCTTCCCGACACAAGCAAGACAACGCCTAGAAGCTTAGGGACAACATCAACCACCCGACATAGGAGCTTCGTTGACCAGTAAATAGAAACCTCTATGGCGCGCAAGCTCAACGTGCTAGGAGACCTAACTAACTCACAAAATAAGGAAGACTAAACCGAAGCACCCAACAACAAGTCGACGAGACACAAGGTGGTGTCGCTCAATTAAATTGTGCAACTAACCGAGGGATTTCTTGGTGCCGACTAGGCAGCTTGTGCGGTGAAACAACTAAGACCAATCCCCAATTAGGTCACCTTAAGGCACGAGGTTACGCCAATGCATCAACAGTGATATGAACATGAAGCAAATTACACTAATTATTAAACAAGGCACCTTCAAGTGCCTGAAAAAAATATTAATATAAGTAAAGGTATTTCATGATTTATATAATATTAATACTATTTAATTATATACATCTCATTTAAAATGACTTAATCTACCCTCATCAAATCATCTAATCTTATTATCATTTAATATTAATAATCATAAGGAGAATTCAGGTAAACCAAACTTTCCAATATAATTATTATGGTTTAAACTCAATCCCCAATTCCATTGATTACGGGTAAATTTTAACATTAACAAAAAATATTATAAAAATTAAAAACATGACTCGATGAGGTGAAAATAATAATTAACTAGTGACATCGTCAGGCCCTTCTATCTAAAATAAGTTTCCTTTGCAATTAAATAACTCAACAAATTCAAGTACTCAACTTGACCTTCTCACAACACTAAATTTTCATTTAAAGTTTTCTTTGCCTCACTAGTCAAGTCAGGTGAAAAGGTTAGCATTAAGAGGATCAATGCTAACCAAATTTCTTTATAATCCTAATTTAATTAAACAAAATCAGATGAGAAAGTGGCAAGCATAAACTTGAGAAGAGACTTGAACTTATAAACATGAATTATTAACGGAAAGCTAAAGAACATGGATATTAACCTTGCTATCAAAATTATTAAATCGTTGTCAAATCTATACACAAAAACACTCTCTCATCCACCTATAAACTCACGTTGTTAATCACATGTAAACACGTTGTCATCACATCAACACTAAAAAAAACGTAGTTAACAAATGATGGCCTGAACGTGCGGCCTATTAATCAGATGGGAGATTCAGTCTAATAAATAAAAATTCCCATCTATTAGTAAAGTAGTTGTCATATTATTTATACAGGCACTGACAAAAAGAACAAAATATTTTGTTTCTTTAATAAAATCTCGATGTAAAGAAAAATCCTTGTATGGTAAAATCATTGTCTACACAACTACTTGATGAAGACCCAGTTAGCCACAATAGGGATAAAACCATACGAGATAACAGCAATGGTCATTTTCCTACAAGAATGTTGAGTATACATTCACTATCAATCGATGGATAACTGTTGTCATGCACAACCATCATGCACTGAAATCAATGTCCCAAGGTGTGGGTAAGATTCGCAGCCAAAAACAATCAATTGCTCAGTCCATTAGTAGATCCATAGTATCTATTATAAGGTGAACATAGACCTATCAAACATAGATGCAAGCCCACAATAAATTTGCAGACAGGTATATATCTTCATTGTCACAACCAATCGTTGTGGATTTCCCAATGCTGCCTATGAAATAAAATATTGTTGAAATAAAAGCTATGGATGGTAGATAAGATTTTTCCATCTATTAAAATGATACAGATGGTGTTATACAAAGGTGAGTCATAGATTTAATCGCTTGTGGTTGTCAATTAGTTCCTTAAATCACAGGACAAAATAACGAATGTCGCTTCCATAATATAGTCTAGCAGAATTAAAACACTATGTATGAATCACTATGTATTGAAACGCTAGGTATTAAAACGTTGTCTTTCCAGTTAATGCTGATATATATATATATATATATATATATATATAATTTAAACATGTTGCAAAGGGTCCTTTCTTGATTTTGAAAATATTTTCTTTGAAATTATTCCTTTTGCCTCATTTTACCTTGGTGGTTGACACATTGTCCTAGTAAGTGGCCACCCTCGGGAAAAGGGATTCTACTGGAAGAGTCTCCTTGGAGGGTCATCGTATTGCTACCTCACATGCTTATCATTCTCCATACTTCCTCCTTTTTGTCTCCTCATATTTTTTTGTTTTTGGGCATATTGACCCAAGAAGGCCGTGTACCTCATTTCATGGAAAGAAGGGGCTAAAGGCCCAAAGTTATATTGCAGTTGCTATAAAAAAATAAGAAACTAATGCTAAAAATAAAGAAAACACACCAATTAAAGACCACAAAAAGACTATCCATCTTGATATCTACCTACTGAGTGCCTTCCTTGATCCCAAATTGCAAATGCTAAAGATTGAAACCTTATAAAAGGGACTTTTTGTAACGAGCCCTCAGTCGTTACGACTAACAACGAAGCAAAAGTGAAAAAAAAATAAAATTTTTTAGGAAGGGAGGCAATTACGACAACAATTGAACCACACAACCTAATGATGAACATAAGCATGCAGATTAGGAAACATACAAATACGACTCAACGCTCTAGGACATCGAGCAACTGGACGAAACATGCGTAAATCTAGATAGAAACGACTACCCGCCCGACACAAGAAAGACAACGCCTACAAGCTTAGGGACAACATCAACCGCCCGACACAGCGGCTTCGTTGACCAGTAAATAGAAACCTCTATGGCACACAAACCCAACGCGCTATGAGACCTAATTAACTCACAAAATAAGGAAGACTAAACCCAAGCACCCAATGACAAGTCGACGAGACGCAAGGCTGCATCGCTCAATTAACTTGTGCAACTAATCGAGGGATTTCATGGTGTTGACTAGGCAGCCTGTGCGATGAAACAACTAAGACCAATCCCCAATTAGTTCACCTTAAGGCACGAGGTTATGCCAATGCATCAATAGTGATACGAACATGAAGAAAATTACAATAATTATTGAACAAGGCACCTTCAGGTGCCTGAAACAAATCTTAATATAAGTAAAGTTATTTCATGATTTATATAATATTAATACTATTTAATTATATACATCTCATTTAAAATGACTTCGTCAACCCTCATCAAATCATCTAATCTTATCATCATTTAATATTAATAATCATAAGGAGAATTCAGGTAAACCAAACTTTCCAATATAATTATTATGTTTTAAACTCAATCCCCAATTCCATTGATTATGGGTAAATTCTAACATTAACAAAAATTATTATAAAAATTAACAACATGACCTGATGAGGTGAAAAGAATAATTAACTAGCGACATCATCATGCCCTTCTATCTAAAGTAAGTTTCCTTTGCAATTAAATAACTCAACAAATTCAAGTACTCATTGACTTGACCTTCTGACAACACTAAATTTTCATTTAAAGATTTCTTTGCCTCACTAATCAAGTCAGGTGAAAAGGTAGGTGATTTAAAACCTAAATTGAGTAGGTATCTATTAAGAGCATCAATGTTAACCAAATTGCTTTATAATCCTAATTTAATTAAACAAAATCAGATTAGAAAGTGGCAAGCGTAAACTTGAGAAGAGACTTGAACTTATAAACATGAATTATTAAGGGCAAGCTAAAGAATAGGGATATTAACCTTGTTTTCAAAATCATTAAATCGTTGGCAAATCTATACACAAAAACACACTCTCATCCACCTATAAACTCACGTTGTTAATCGCATGTAAACACACTGTCATCACATCAACACTAAAAAAAATGCAGTTGACTGATCTAAAAATGAAGAAGACTTGAAATACTTGAAATTATTGCAATGTAAATGTTATGTGTTTAAAGCAAATGGATCAGTTTGCAACACATAGATTAAGGGATTACTCATGCAAAATACACATAGACAACAACATAATCAATGAACATAAGCACATAAACACAACAATTGATAAAGGAGTTCACCCCTCTCTTGGGCTACATCTCCTGGTCCAGCTTCCAATGGATCATTATTATTAATTGCTCAAAAGTTCTCAAAAACATGTCTTACAATGCTCAAACTGACAAACCGAATACTCCAATGTCTTCAGAGCGTTCCAAAACCCCTGTCTGGGCTCTTTTAGCACCTCAATCGGTCAAAAAACAAAGAAGTTAGACCTCCTAGAAGTCTCCCCTTCAAGCTTGTTGTCTCTGCATCTACAAAATGCACCCTTGTTGAATAAACCTAGCACACACACAATTTAAAGCGTGAAAACCTAGCACCAGGCACAATCACGCCAATGGTGCAAATCATAGAACGGTTAAAGGCACGCCAGACCCTAACCGCCTAGCACCTGGGCGTATTAGGGTCATGTGACCACGCGTATTGGCAAAAAGTGGTTAGAACCGTTACAACTGTTTAAATCCCCCCGCGCTCCATACATGGTCACATGTAATAACCCATACAACTGCGGGCTTTTACACAATGCAAATATAAAGTTCCACGCGCCAATTCCACGGAGGACAGGGTCGTATGGCATATGTTATATACAAAACAAATGACCATGGGCCGGGGCTAAGCCCCGGCCTGACCCCCCGCCAAACGGCCACATAACTTGAACTTAAATATATTTGAACTCATACATATGTTAATTTAGAACTGATGGTCCATTGGTCGGATGGTTATGCGAAGGCGCTATATGGTGGGAGGTCCGGGGGTCGAACCCCATGGACTCCAAAATGTTTTAACAAACAAAACCAATACTGGGGTGCCATGTGGCACCCAGTCACTTGCCCAAACAGTGCCATGTGTCGACTCCTCATTTGACCACTTGTCATCCAATAAACAACTGCCACATCACCACACGTATGATCGTACGTCTCTGCCACGTCAGCCTATACAGACTGTATGGACTGTACAGTCATCATCATTTTTTTTGCCTGTTTGACTTGATGAACAGATCGCAATATCTCTCGCTCTCAACGTTCGTTTGAGACAAAACAAGTTGCGTTGGGTTTGCAATGACGAGGCCTAATCTCTCGTCTGGTTTGATGTGATTCCGATCACTTTGAATTTTTGAGCAAAATTTGATCCCCTGATCATTGACAAATGATGGGCTGAATGCGCAGTCTATTAATCGGATAGAATATTATGTCTAATAAATAAAACTTACCGTCTATTAGTAAATTCATTGTCATCTTATTTATATAGGGGCTGACAAAAGGAACAAAAAATTTTGTTTCTTTAATAAAATCTCTGTGTAAAGAAAAATCCTTGTATGGTAAAATCGTTGTCTGCACAACTACTGGATGAAGACGCAGTCAGCCACAGTAGGGATAACACCAATGGTAATTTTCCTAGAATAATGTTGAGTATACATTCACTATCAATTGATGGATAACTGCTATCATGCACTAAAATCGTTGTCCCAAGGTGTGGGTAAGATTCGCAGCCAAAAGCAATCAATTTCTCAATCCATTAGTAGATCCATAGTCTCTATTATAAGGTGAACGTAGACCTATCAAACATAGACACAAGCACACAATAAATTCCCAGACAAGCATATATGTTCGTTTTGACAACCAATCTCTATCGATTTCCCAATGCTACCTATGAAATAAAATATTGTTGAAATAAAAGCTATGGCTGGTAGATACGATTTTACCATCTATTAAAATGATACGGCTGGTGTTATACAAAAGTGAGTCATAGAGTTAATCGTTTGTGGTTGTCAATTAGTTCCTTAAATCGTAGGACCATATAAGGAATGTCGTTGCCATAATATAGTCT
>ML782430.1:313050-325174 GCA_009831015.1 Picea engelmannii
ATAAACAAAGGTAATCACCATCCCCACAGGTAAAAACACCATCCAAATAGCAATTGCGGACTAGCAGATATGCAAGAATGAAAAAGGTTTAGAATCAGAACTCTTTTAAGGAAATGCTTGTGCAACTTACTGAAGCGAATACACTAAGGATTATTTCAACAGTAAAAACTAATTAAAAAAGAGACTCATTAAGGATCATTCAACAAAACGAAAAGAATCATAAGATCGTAGCAAGAACATTCAATCACAGGAGTAGAAGATATGCCAATCACAACAAGGATTAAACATTAAATCCATATTTTATCATTCACACGAAGGACCAAGATTAGAGATCAACCAAGAACAATCAACAGAGGTAGATAGCTGGGCAAACATTGTTTGCTCATCATCCATGCATAGAAAAGCAGGACATTAGAATATATAGGTCTCTATGCACTTAAGTGACGACCGTCGATTTGGTTCCTGGCTGACTTCTCAGGCGTGGTCTAACGAACTATAGATGAGGATGAAGTAAAAAGCACAAATCTTCACAACAAATCAATAAAACCAATAGGATAGTCACAACATTCAAGAATCAAATGCCAAGGGAATCTATTCAAGTAGCGAGCTTAAGGCTATGGGGAATTTTAAGTTCTCAATTAAAATTCTAAGTTAACACCTTATTTACAGAGTCAAAAGTACAGAAATGAAAGCATAGGGTAAATAATAGTCTACCATGCAGAATAAAAGCAAGCGTACCGTATCTCGAGTCGACTGCTCTGATTCGTTGTCCCATGTGCTCCATTCGGCTCCTGCTTGTCGATCGATGTGACTTCATCGGTACCTCCCAGAAAATTCTAGGGGTACTCTTCATCCCCCTTAGCCCCCCGATCCACAAAGGGTCCACACACACTAACCAGAGAACAACTAGCTCTCAACTCGCCTCGCAAGGCCAAGATACCATTCCTCACCGATATGGGTATCCCAACTCCCACAAGATAATTCATTAAAGTCTAAAATTTTGCAGCGTAACGTTACGCATAACAGAGCATATCCTTCATTCCCCTCCTCCTTCCTTTATATAGAATTTATAAGTCACTTATTTTCCAAATTCCCATTTAATTTATTGTTCAATAATTTAATTCAGAAATATCCTCCCTGTACATGTGTCACCCATCCCCTTCATTGCACCATAAATTAATTCCATTAATTATTTAATTACTCCTATTTCCCTCACCCACCTAAAAGCATTCATAAAATCGCTCCTAGGTGTCCCCATATTCCCTTACACAATTTAATGACTTTCCCCCCTTACTAATTTACTAGTTGAGTTCAATTTAGAAAGTTCTTAAAGGCAAGATTCCTTGCTAAGTTGGTCAATCTGCTTTTTCCTTATGTTTCTCTTTTTCTTTATGTTTCCCCCGTTTTCCCTTAGTTTCCTAATTATTTTAAATTTCCCTCTTTCCCTTTTTATCTAAACTCAAATTAGCAAGTGTAGAAAATTATCTTTTTCCCCTTTTTATTTTTAATTATTAAATTTTAATTAGCATGTGTAACAAAACAATCATTTCCTTTTTAAAATTTTAAATCCCTCAATAATTTGATTTTAATAATTTAATTAAGTTTCTTACCCCCTTTTCATCACATGTTTAATGATGATTATTATTATTTTTATTTTTTTTACCACAAGTAATACTTTAGACCTAGATTTTAATTTTTGAGGTTGGGCAACATTTTATTAGGGAAATTGTTTTTAAATATTTCTTATCGTGTTATTCGTTCTAAGGCCATCTAGGTTTATTCTCTTATTAGTTAACAACACGATGTGCCCTTCAAGATGCACTAGGTTCTCCAAGGGTGCCACTCGCCTCATTCTGTTTCTCTTTCACGACGTGCCCTTCAGGACGCATTACGTGCTCCAAGGGTGCCACTCGCCTCTTTCCATTTTTCTTGTGCGACGTGCCATTCATGACGCATTATGTGCTCCAAAGGTTCCACTCTCTTCTTGAATGTCTTGGTAGACATAAAAAACCCTGGATTCAATACTCCGTCAGGTGATCTTGTGGGAAACTAAGGTCCTCTAAGGAATAAGGCCCTTGACTTATTGTGTGCCACTTAGAATCATCATGAGCGATTGTTGCAGTCTTCCCTCATGAAATAATGGGTCTTCTCGAACTAGGTAATCATTAACCTACAATTAAAGACACAAAAGGAGTGCTAGTAGGTTGTGGCAGGGCTGTTGTCCACACCTCTCCCTCAACGTCTCTGGTAGTTGTGCATGACCTCTCTACTCCACATGTGATTTTGGTCAGCAAGCTATCGTTAGCCTGCATCATCAATGAATCATGTCAAAATAAAATCCATAATCATACCAATTAATCAGATGCACATATGTCATAAATACAACAATCAAACCCGAATAGTCCACTCCCTGACTCGATTCGAAGTCCAAGGGTTTCATCGATGCCTCTGCATCCTTGAGGTCCAAAATCCTACACACTCAAGAGAACCGAGTCAATAGCACCTATTTATGTCAATAAAAAAAAAGAAAAATGTCATCATGACCATAATGCCTTATAATCATAATTAAACGCCCCAAAGTATAATCATCTGGATCACTTGCAAGCAAGTGTCCTCAAAGAATAAGTTCTCTCAAATCGTGCAAGAGCAAGATGTTACATACACCCCCTCTTGGTCTAAAATTTGTCCCAAAGTTTCACAGTATATAAGTGATGAAATAATGTGTATCAAAGTATCAAGTATATCTATCAAACAAAAAAAAGAAACTATTGGCGCATATCATATGCGTCCTCCTAGGTCATTGGGTGCAGACTATAGCTATCCCACTGGATATTGACCTGATCTATTATTCGATGCCGCAACTATTGAATGCGATGATCCAGGATGACGATCAGCTCAGCCGTGAGCACACCCTCATCCGACACCCGCAAGGTGCTGAAGTCAAAACATGTGTAGGATCACTAATCATAATGTCTCAAATAGAGACGTAAAAGACATCGTGCATACGCCTCAAGAATCAGGCAAGGCTAGTCAATAGGCCACGAGCCTCTCCTTTCCACAATCTCGTAGGTTACCACAAACCTAGAAGATAGTTTATCCCCTTTTCCAAACTTGATCGAACTCTTATGTGGTTTCAACTGCAAAAATACTTGATTGCCACATCGTAACTACGGTCGACACAATGCGCATCGACATAACTCTTTTGTCTATCCTGCGCTTCCTTGATCCTTTTCCTTATAGTTTGTATTTTATATTCCATTTCTTGGATCGATTTTGGTCCAACTAGGACCCTATCCTCAAGTCGATCCCAACTCAAAGGCATCTGACACGGTCACCCATAAAGGAACTCGAAAGGCTCCATCTTAATGGTGCTTTGGCAGTTGTTGTTATAACTGGATTCTACCAGTGGAAAGAATTTTTCCCAACCTTTTGTTGGTCCATCACATACCTATGCAACATGTCTCCCAAGATTTGGTTTGGTCGCTTGGTATACCCATCAGTCTCTAGGTGATACACAGTATTAAAGTTAAGTTAGGTACCCAAGGCCTCTTGGAAACTATTCCAAAATCATCCAGTAAACATCGATCCTCGATTGTATATAATCCTCTTAGGTATGCCATGCAGCCTCACAATATGACTGATGAAAAATATAGCTATGTCAGGTTCCTGATACGTCGTATGCACATGGATAAAATGAGCACTCTTCGTTAGAGTGTCAACTACCACAAAAATAGAGTCGTGTCTCCTTTCTGTTAGTGGCAATCCATCAATGAAATCCATCGAAATGACCTCCCATTTTGATTCTCGAATAGCATGTGGTTATAGTAATCTTGTTGGATGTCTATGTTCAGTCTTTACCTACTGACATTCTAGACATTTGGCCACATAGTTGACTATGTCTGCCTTCATTCCTTTCCATAAGAATAAGGATTTGAGGTCCGCCCTCATCTTTGTGACTCCCAGGTGAGCCATGTACACTCCTTTGTGAGCCTCGCTTAGGATCAAACTCCACAACTCGTCGTTCAGTGGTACATAAATTAAATTTTTAAATCTCAGTAGTCCATCGTCATCCAACGTAAATCCTTCAAATATTGGTACCATCATTGTGTTTTGTTCGATAAAATCCTTGACCTCTTTGTACTAGTCATCGTCGCATTGTAAGCTAGAATCTTTTCACGTATATTTTTCTGAACAGGTAAAACCGAAAATATGTGTGGTATCTGACTCAATGCATCTTCCACTTGGTTTATTGTTCCCTTTATGTAATTAATCTCGAAATCATACTTCCTAAGAAATTCCGACAAACGTCGTTGTCACGCGTTCAGGTCGCTTTACGTAAAGATATGATGTAGTCCACGGTGCTCTATCTTTAGTTCAAATTTTCATCAAATAAGGTAGTGTCTCCAAACCTTCAAGTCATATACAACGACGAACACCTTCAAATCGTGCATCTCATAGTTCTCCTCATGCCTTCTTAGTTTCCTCAAGATGTAGGCGATCACTCGATCGTCTTGCATCAAGACTCTTCCTAAGCCTTCCTTGGATGCATCAGTGCATACCAAGAAGTCCATGTCCATGTTCGGGACCTTTAGCATTGGTGTTGTTGTCAACAACCCTTTGAACCTCCTAAATTGTTCCACACATTTCCCTGTCCAAACAAACTTCTTGTTCTTCTTCTGCAATTTCGTGATCATATTTGCTATGTTCGAAAATCCCTCAACGAACTGTCAATAATATCATGCTAAACCCATGAAGCTACGCACTTCTAGGACATTCGACGGCACAGGACATTCCATAATAGCCTCGACCCTTACTGGATCCATGATGATACCTTCACCGGAGATAACATTCACTAAGTAGTGAATCTTCGATTGATAAAACTAGCATTTGCACAACTTCCCATACAATTTGTGCTCTCACTGATACTGTAGTACCAAGTGAAAGTTCTCATCATTCTCCTCGGTTGTCCAAGAGTAAATTAGAATATCGTCAAAGAATACTTGGATGAACTTTTCCAAGTACTTGCAGAACACCCTGTTCATGAAACTCATAAATACCCTAGGGGCATTTGTCAGTCCAACAGTAAAACAATAAACTTGTAATGTCCATACCTCTTCTTAAAGGTGGTCTTAGGGACATCATACCCTTGATCTGTAACTGGTGATACCTTGATTGCAAATCCATCATGAGAACTCATCCCTCGTGAGTTCTCAATGAACGCTAATGGTACTAGCAAGGGCGCGTTGCGGACCCTCAAAGGTATAGGCACGCCCTGACCTCATCTCAGTACAGATGGTGAATCAAGGCCTCCGAAAATATATCGAAGGACCCTGATCAACCATATTCATTCCTTACAACAATCAAATCCAGACCAAGGGATTTTCCCTCCCCCTTAGGGGTCAGACTCCAAGGGCACAAGCACTTCTAGAAGCGTCCCACCTCCTTCCACGACACCATGCCATGAATATCCACAGTGTCATCTAATCATGCTTATCGCATGGGCAGGTTAAATTTTTAAATTAGCATTAGGTTAAGAATCAAGGGTTTACTGTAGTGGAAAGCATGGTTATCCACAGTCGCAGGGTTGAACCCACTCTGATACCATATGTAACGACCCCTCAGCCATTACTACTAACAACGAAGAAATAGTGCAATTTTGCTTTTTTCTTTTAGGAAGGGAGGCAATGATGACAACATTTGAACCACACAACCTAATGATGGACATAAGCACACATATCAGGAAGCAGACAAATACGACTCAACGCGCTAGCACATCGAGAAACTGGATGAAACATGCACAAATCCAGATAGAAATGACTACCCACCCGATACAAGCAAGACAATGCCTACAAGCTAAGGGACAACATTAACCACCCAACACAACAACTTTGTTGACCAGTAAATATAAACCTCTATGGCGTGCTATCCCAATGTGCTAGGAGACCTAATTAACTGACAAAAACAGGAATACTAAACCTAAGCACCCAATGAGAAGTCGATGAGATGCAAGGTGGCGTCGCTCAATTAAATTGTGAAACTAACTGAGGGATTTCTTGGTGCCGACTAGGTAGCTTGTGCGGTAAAACAACTAAGATAAAACTCCATTTTGTTTGCCTTAAGGCAGGAGGTTACGCCAATGCATCACAAGTGATATGAACATGAAGCAAATTACACTAATTATTAAACAAGGCACCTTCAGGTGCCTAAAACAAATCATAATATAAGTAAATGTATTTCATGATTTATATAATATTAAAACTATTTAATTATATACCTCTCATTTAAAATGACTTCATCAACCCTCATCAAATCATCTAATCTTATTATCATTTAATATTAATAATCATAAGGATAATTCAGGTAAACCAAAATTTCCAATATAATTATTCTGGTTTAAACTCAATCCCCAATTCCGTTGATTACGAGTAAATTTTAACACTAACAAAAATTATTATAAAAATTAACAACATGACTCGATGAGGTGAAAAGAAGAATTAACTAGCGACATCATCAGGCCCTTTATCTAAAATAAGTTTCCTTTGCAATTAAATAACTCAACAAATTCAAGTACTCAACTTGACCTTCTGACAACACTAAATTTTCATTTAATGTTTTCTTTGCCTCACTAATCAAGTCAGGTGAAAAGGTGGGTGTTTTAAAACATAAATTCAATAGGTATCTATTAAGAGGATCGATGATAACCAAATTGCTTTATAATCCTAATTTAATTAAACAGAATCGGATTAGAAAGTGGCAATTTCAAACTTGAGAAGAGACTTGAACTTATAAACATGAATCATTAAGGGCAAGCTAAAGAACAGGGACATTACACTTTCTGTCAAAATTATTAAATCATTTTCAAATCTATACACAAAAACATGCTCTCATCCACCTATAAACTCACACTGTTAATCACATGTAAACACGTTGTCATCACATCAACACTAAAAAAAAACTCAACTAACAAATGATGGCATGAACGCCTGGTATATTAATAAGATGGGAGATTCAGTCTAATAAATAAAACTTTTTGTCTATTAGTAAAGTCATTGTCATCTTATTTATATAGGGGCTGACAAAAGGAACAAAAACTTTCCTTCCTTTAATAAAATCTCTATGTAAAGAAAAATCCTTGTATGGTAAAATCGTTGTCTGCACAAATACTGGATGAAGACGCAGCCACCACAACAGAGATAACACCATACATGATAACACCAGTGGTAATTTTCCTACAAGAACTTTGAGTATACATTTCCTATCAATCGATGGATCACTGTTTTCATGCACAACCATCATGCACTTAAATCGTTGTCCCAAGGTGTGGGTAAGATTTGCAACCAAAAACAATCAATTTCTCAGTTCATTAGTAGATCCACAGTCTCTATTATAAGGTGAACACAAACCTATCAAACATAGACACAAAACCATGATAAATTCACAGACAGGTATATATGTTCATTGTCACAACCAATCATTGTCGATTTCCCAATGCTGCCTATTAAATACAATATTGCTGAAATAAAAGCTATGGCTGGTAGATACGATTTTTCCATCTATTAAAATGATACGGTTGGTGTTATACAAAGGTGAGTCATAGAGTTAATCTCTTTTGGTTGTCAAGTAGTTCCTTAAATCACAGGACCGGATAAGGAATGTCGCTGCCATAATATAGGCTAGAAGAATTAAAACACTATGTATGAAACACTATGTATTGAAACGCTAGGTATTAAAACGTTGTTCTTCCAATCAATGCTGATATATATATATATATATGCAGGTAATCACCATCCCCACTGGTAAAAACATCATCCAAATAGCAATCACGAACTAGCAGGTAAGCAAGAATGCAAAAGGTTTAGAATAAAAAATATTTTAACGAATTGCTTTTGCAATTTACTGAAGCGAATACACTAAGGATTATTTCAACAGTGAAAACTAATTAAAAACTAGACTCATTAAGGATCTTTCAAAAAAACGAAAAGCAGTAGAAGATCGAAGCAAGAACAATCAATCACATGAGTAGAAGATAGACCAATCACAGAAAGGATTAAGCATTCAATGGAGATTTTATCATTCACACGAAGGTGCAAGATTAGAGATCAACCAAGAACAATCAACAAGGGTAGACAGCTGGGAAAATATCCTTTTCTCATCATCCACACACAGAAAATAAGGGCATTAGAATCTATAGGTCGCTATGCACCGAAGTGACGACCGTCGATTCGACTCCTGGCCAACTGCTCAGGCGTGGAATGACGAACTAGGGATAAGGACAAAGTAACAAGCACAACTCTTCACAACAAATCAATAAAACCAATAGGATAGTCACAACATTAACAGATCGAATGCCAAGGGAATCATGTCAAGCAAGGAGCTTAAGGCTATGGGGAATTTTATGTTCTCAATTAAAATGCTAAGTTAACACTGTTGGATTACTGAGAGGGGGGGTGAATCAGTAATAGCATAATTTAATCCTTTTTCTTAAAATGTTATATCAATGTAGAATTATTATCCAATAATGAGAAGTAAGAAATAAACAATCACACACATACACAGTACACCAGTGTTTTACGTGGAAACCCAAATCAGGAGAAAACCACGAAATGTATTTTCTTATATGTCTTGAAGAATTACATTCATTGGAAGCACCAACTTCCTTTGTTTTCCAACTGCCACTAGAAGGAGGCTCCAACCCCCTAGTTTCTCAGGCTACAACCTGAGGGAAGCTCCAACTCCCCAATTCTCTGGCTACAACCAGAATCAGGCTACAACCCCCAATGTTCTCCAGCTACAACCGGAAGGTCGCTACAACCACTTGTCCTTGCCCCATCCTGCCACCGTAAAGTAGAAGTATAATGATGGAACCACTGTCACACTATCACTGTGAGATATACCACTATAAACCTGTACCAATAAATCTGAACCATGCATCAACCATGCATAAACCTATACCTCAACCTGTAATCAACCTGTACCATAAACAAGTGCATCAACCATGCACCAACCTGTAATCAACCTGTACCATAAAAAAGTGCATTCAACCATGTACCAATTATGTACCAATCATGTTTCAACTAATCATCAACTATGACTCATCAATATGTACCAACATCATCAACTATACACCTCATGTATGTGTGCCAACTCGTCAACTACTTGTCTCAACCATGTACTCAACATGTACCACAACCAAAAACCCTCATCAATTTCATCATCCAAATATGATTTGTAGCTCTGTAATAGACCTAGTGTATATAATCACATTCCTACAAACCTTCCTTAACTTTAAAAACAAGAGACTAGCATTTTCATCAAACTTTTCTTTAGTCTCACATGCCTAGTTTTGGATTAGTCAAGAACCCTAACTTGAAGTAATCATAACTTTGAGCCTGTAATGTATAAAGATCTAAAATTGATACACAATGTTCTTCAGTGTGTTTAATGAAATTCCTCCAAGTGTCACTACTTGGAACCTCTCAGAAAAGGAGTTATAGCAAAAATGACATACCTTGTTGAATTTTGGATTATTCTAGAGAGATACCTTGTAGAGCGTGCCCTGCACAAAATATTTAATGAAATGATATGAAACTATTACAACAGATAATATAGACTGTATTTCAAACAACACATTTGGTTTCACTAAACTTGGATCTGTTATGAAGAAGTTATGACTTTTTTACCCGAAACACCTGATTTTGACTAGTTTCAGGACTGGCCACAGACCCTATTTTCCATGGAGTGTAACTCCCAAAATACAACGACCCACAAGATGAATTTTTTTTTCACAGATACTTGGATATGTTTTCTCACTTTCATAGAAATTTCACAGTCTGAATCATTATAGAAAAAAAATTATAGCGCAAATGGTGAGATGACCTGTAAATAACATACCTTAGAAAGCACCATCAATTTTTTTTATCCTTCCTTGCATTTCATCCTTGTTTTCTTCACCTTCACTCAGAATTATGCTTTATATATCCTTGGTTACCTTAGACACATATAGATATTCAATATGCTCAAGTGTGTTTCAAATGAGAGAGACTTGCCTCTTATTTATACTCTTCAAGTAGCTTCCTTAAAAACATCTTCTAGGTCAGTTGGCCCACTTTCCTTATTTTAGGGTTGGGTCCACTTTTAATTTCTCCATTAAATTTATTGTTGAAATAATTTATTTTGTATTTACTTTGAATTATAATAAACTCATCACTTCACTTTATTATTTACCTTTTAAAATCTCTTAAACCACTTTGACTACTTTGACCTTTTGGGGCTTCGAGATGACATATGAGGGTCCTCCAACTTCGTAAGGCCATAAATCTCAAACCATGAGGAGTTATGTGACCTTCTACATACCACCAGAAATGGCATGAAATGTACTATCCATATGGAATAGTATTATATGAAAATAGATCATAAGTCATACTGTTACCCATCAAACAAACTTGGGTCCATTACCCAAACTTGGGGTCTCCAACTTCTCATGGCCATAACTCTCTAACCGTGAGGAATTATGTGACATTCCACATACCACTAGAAATGAAATGACAAACACTATCCATCTATGATATTTTTTCTGACAAATTCACTTTCCTTCATCTCATTATTCCACAATTAAGCATGAGTTCTCTTACTCACCAAAGCGTCTTCCCGTGAGGGATTTCACCATAAGGGGGCCACTTTGGAGTTCATCCATATTTACTTCTTATAAACCATGACAAAAAAATAATGAGTCATATTTACATCAAACAATATTGGGTCCATTACCGAAACCTTTGTGCTACGGGGCTTTCTTCAAGAGTTGACATCAATGACAACCAATCTTAATCAACAATACCCCCCTTTGGCATTGATGGAAACACTCTGATGCAATACTGAAATCATATCACTCATGCTCCCCCTGGAACCCTGCCTTTCTCCTCTACATATGATAAATTTTCTCCCCTTGGAACCATGCCTCTGTCCTTTGCATATGATAAATCTGCTCCCCCTGGAACCATGCCTCTGTCCTCTGCATCTGATAAATCTTCTCCTCCTGCAACCATGCCTCTCTCCTCTGCATATGATAAATCTCTCCCCCTTTTTCATCAATGGAAAAGGTATCTTTCCATTTGGGGCTTCTCCCCCTGACAGATTGTTCTATTATGGTGCTTCCTCATGTACATTTAAGACATATAAGATAAGAATTCAAAAACCATTCAAAAACCATTCATTTTTTGAGTAGAAATAACTCCAATTATTTAGCAAAGATATTCAAAGGATTCCCATGGAAGTGGTTTTGTAAAGATGTCTACCACTTGTTCTTTTGTGCCCACATACTCAACTATGATGTTCTTTTATGCAACCTGTTCCCGCAGAAAGTGATACTTGATTGGAATGTGTTTAGTCTTGGAGTGAATCGCCGGGTTTTTTGAGATATTGATGACACTTGTATTATCACAATATATTGGAATGGGCTCATCATACTCAACCTGTATATCTATCAAGATTTTTTTCATCCAAAGAACCTGTGTACAACATGTTGTTGCTGCTGCAATATACTTTGCCTCGGCTGTAGATATAGATGTCGATGATTGTTTCTTGCTTAGCCATGATACCAAACACTCACCTAAGTAGAACATTGCTCCACTGGTGCTTCATCGGTCATCAATACAACCTGCACAATCTGCATCTGTGTAGGCAATAAGTGATAGATCTTTTCCTTTTGGATACCATAATCCAAACTCTTTTGTTCCTTTGAAATATCTGAAGATCCTCTTCACTGCTAATACATGTGATTCCTTTGATACTGCTTGAAATAGTGCCACGTGTCCAACTGCCTACATTACATCTGGTCTGGATGCTATCACATATAGTAGGTTGCCAATCATTGACCTATATTACCTCTAATTTGTAGACTTTGAATCATCATCTTTTCTCAACTTACAACTGGTTTGCATGGGAGTGATAACTGATTTGCAATCTTCCATTCCGAGCCTCTTTATCATTTCTCTGATATACTTGGTTTGAGAAATAAAAATTCCTTGGTTGCTTTGACATATCTGAAGTCCCAAAAAGAAGGATAGTTCTCCAAGTAACAACATTTCAAATTCATTCTGCATGTCTTTTGCAAATTTCTGGCTTAACC
>ML782430.1:325224-358116 GCA_009831015.1 Picea engelmannii
GCATGTCTTTTGCAAATTTCTGGCTTAACCTGTCATCATCACTACCAAAAATAATATCATCAATATAAACTTCAATTAATAAAATATTACCTTGACTTACCTTGATGTAGAGGTTGTTGTCTGCACTTCCTTTTATGAACCCTGTCTGTTGCAGATACTTATCCAGTCTTGAGTACCATGCTCTAGGAGCCTTTTTTAGATCATACAAGGCCTTCTTTAATTTACACACATAGTCCGTGTTCTCTGACAACTGAAATCCTTCTAGTTGTTCAATGTAGACTTCTTCTTCAATTTCCCCATTCATAAAATCTGATTTTACGTCCATCTGATATACTTTAACATTTTTGGACCATTCATAAGCTAGAAGCAAACAGATTGCTTCCATTCTGGCAATTGGGGAAAGTGTCTCTTCAAAGTCGATTCCTTCAATCTGTGCATATCCTTTACATACCAATCTATCTTTGTTCCTTGTAACATGTCCATATTCATTCAATTTATTCATGAAAACCCATTTTCTATCGATCACATTCTTATTCTTTGGTCTTGGAACCAATTCCCAAGTGTCATTTTTCTCTGTTTGATCCAATTCTTCATCCATGGCCTTATTCCAAAATTCATTATTGCTAGCTTCTTCAAAATATTTTGGTTCAATTGTAGATAAGAGTGCTAGGTGTGTTTGTTCTAGTGAATGGATTTTTCTTCTATTCTCAACTCCTGCGTCTTTGTTTCCAATAATCTGATCTGAAGGATGATTATTCTGTACTCGTTTGCTAGGTGTCTTTGGAGATACTTATTGAACTTTATCTTCTACTTCTGTCGAATTCTCTTCATCGTCATCTTCCTCTTCTTCTTCTTTTTCATCTTCTTCTTCAAAAAGTTGTTCCATTGATTTTTTTTCTTCTTTCTTTGATTCTGGTCTGTATGTTTCATCAATTGTTACATTGATGATTTCCACAACTTTGTTTAATCTTATATTGTAACACTTGTATGCTTTCCTTGTACTTGAGTAACCAACAAGTATTCATTTTTCCACACGAGAGTCAAACTTTCTCATTCTGCCATCTGCTCTTTTGATGTAGCATTTGCTTCCAAAAACTCTGAAGTGCTTCACATTTGTTGGTCTTCCTTTACATAGCTTGTATGGAGTTTTATTAGTTTTGTTTCTGAGCATTACTCTGTTTTGAATGTGAACTGTTGTATGCACTACCCGTGTCCAAAAAATATCTGTCAAATTTGAAACCATTATCATTTTTCGAGCCATTTCTTGTACTGTCCTATTCTTTCTTTCAACAACTCCATTCTTTTGAGGTGTCCTAGCGACGAAGAATTTCTTTTTTATTCCATGATTGTTGCAGTAGTCCATAAATTACTTTGAGGTGAATTCTCCTCCATTATCCGATATTAAGCATTTGATTCTTGGATCCATCTCATTTTCAACCATTTCCTTGTAGATCTTGAAATTTTCAAAAGCTTTTGATTTGTTCTTGAGAAAACAAACTGCATTCATTCTTGTATAATCATCAACTAATAACATAAAGTATCTCTCACCTTTTATGCCTTTTGTTGTGGTTGGTCCAAATAGATCAGTATGCACAATTTCCAGTGGTTTTGTTGTTGAATATTCCTTTGATTTGGACCTAGTCTTTGTTTGCTTTCCTTGTTGGAAATGCTTGCATAAAGTGTTGGTTGGTTTCGTGATCTCGGACATTTCGCTAACTGCTTCTCTTTTTTTGACTTTGACAAGGTTATAAAAATGTATGTGACCCATTCTTCTATGCCATAGCCAACTTTCATCTTCCTTTCCTAGACAACACTTTTCATTTCCAATTTCACTTAACACATATATGTTGCTTGAAGTTCTTGCAGCTGTAGCGACCAATTTTCCTTAACCTTATTTTATTATCTCACACTTTCGTGAATCAAAAATAACTTTATGACATTGGTCACAAATTTGACTCACACTTAAAAGATTATGTTTCATATCTTCTACTAGTAGAACATTTTCTACCTTTTCATTCTTGTTCCCAATTCAGACTGTGCCTTTTCCAATGATTTTGGATGAATCATCATTTCCAAAGGAGACTGATCCATGTCTTTTCTTTCGTAATGTAAGAAACTTGTCTCTATCACCTGTCATGTGTTTTGAACATCCAATGTCAACATACCAACCACATTTCTTCTGTTTAGCTTATAGAGCGACTGTGCATTCTTCATTGCTATGCTGATCTTTCTTTCTTATCCATGTCATTTGCTGAGGTTCTTGTTTGTGACTCTGTTGAGGTTCTTTAGGAGGGACTGTCATTCTGCAATTTTTGTCCATGTGTCCAAAATTGTTACATTTGTAACATTCCACTTCAATGCTCAAAGATTCAAACATGTTGTAACTTATTCTTTGTGTTTCACTAGGTCTTCTTGAATAACCTCTTTGTGTATGGCTCTCAAAGTAGTTATTGTTCCTGTTGTTAGCTCTGCAATTTACAGCTTTATGTCCAAAATTATTACATGCATAACATAAACCAAAAAATATAGTTTGATACCTGGTAGTTGAAGATCTTATGAAAGGAGGCGATCTTATGAATCCTTCTTCTTCTTGAGGCCTGTCTATCTGTTGTTGATTCTGAAATATGAATCTTCTCGGTGGAGGAGTGTCCCTGTAATCTTCCTTGTATATTTTTTTATCCCCTTTGATTGTTTTTGCATAACTTTTTGGATTTGTTTCTTGCTCTGTTGTTTTGGAGCTTGATCCATTTTCTGTTTGATTGTATCCAAGTCTGGACTTGTCAAGATAAGATTTTTTACTGCTGATAATGCCATCGAGAACTTTTGAGCTATTCTGCATATTTTTCTTTTGAATATCCTTTCTTAGTGTGACAATCTTTGTTTCCAGGTTTCCAATGATCCTGTCCTTTCCTTCTAGTTGTTCTTTGAGTGATTCTTCAATTCTTTTATCTTCTTCTATTTGAACCTTCAATTTTGTGATCATTTGTTCTAGTTCTTGAGTGTCTTTTTTCTTATCTAGTTCTGCTTGTAGTTTCTTGTTTTTATTATTTTCTCTTTTGATAGCTTCTATGACACTCATTAATTCTTCTCGGAAGTCAACTTATGCCTCTTCAATTTATTCTTCATATGCTTCTTTCATATTCTTCTTCAGAGTCTTCTTTATCAGAGTCTTCTACTGCCATGAATAGAACTCTCCCTATTTCACTGTCACTGACTTCATCTTCATCTGATGATGAGATGTCTTCTTTGGTCCAAAAGTTTTTATTCAAAACTTTTTTTGTAGTTCTTTTACCTTTATATGTTTGTTTTCCTTTTGAGTAACCTTCATCATTTATCTTTTTCTTATGAGGACATTTGTTAGCAAAATGACCAATACCATCACAATTAAAACAAATTAAAGGAACCTTACCTCTGTACCTACCGTTGGTTCCCTTGTTCAGTCTTTTGATGAAGTTGGCCACTTCTTCATCATCTTCTGATTCGTTGCTGCTGCTGCTATATTCTTCTTGTTCCTTTTTTTTTTCTTTGATCTTTTGGATGCTTTGAAGGCTGCTTCTTTTACATATGGATTTTCATGTTCAGTTCTCATCTCATATGCTGTGAAGATTCCATGTAGTTCGTCCATGATTATTGAGTTTAGATCCGATCTTTCTTCTAGTGATGATATCTTAGGTTTAAATCTCATAGGAAGAGATCTTAGTACCTTTTGAACAATTACAGATTCTTTGATTTCTTCTCCCAATCCTATGATTGCATTCACTATTTCATCGACTCATAAGAAGTAGGTTGTGATATCTTCATCTTCCATCATTTTTAGTTGTTCGAACTGACCTCTGTAAGTTTTAAGCTTTGTTGCTTTGACTTTTGAATCTCCTTCACAAATATTTCAAAGCTTGTCCCAAATCTCTTTAGCAGATTTATAATGTGAAGCTTTGGTGAATACCGTATCACTGAGACCATTCAAAAGTGCATTTATGGCTTTGGAATTATTCTCACCGAGTTTCACTGCTTTGTCATTTGTTAGTGGAATTGCTGGTGCTATGTATCCATCTACAATTGATTGCCAAAATTGAAATCCCTATGCCTGTATATATGCCTTCATCTTTATGCTCCAAAAAGAATACTTTTTTCCATCAAACTGTGGTATTCCATTCTTATACGAGTTGGTACTTTCCATGATCTACCTTTCAGTGGTTAAACTGATTTCTGAAGGAACCTTCTCTGAAACCAATTGTTGGATTACTGAGAGGGGGGGTGAATCAGTAATAGAGTAATTATAATCATTTTTCTTCAAATTTTATATCAATGTAGAATTATTATCCAATAATGAGCATTAAGAAATAAACAATCACACATATACACAGTACACCAGTGTTTTACATGGAAACCCAAATCGGGAGAAAACCACGGAATGTTTTTTCTTATATGTCTTGAAGAATTACATTCATTGGAAGCACCAACTTCCTTTGTTTTCCAGCTGCAACTGGAAGGAGACTCCAACCCCCTAGTTTCTTAGGCTACAACTTGAGGGAAGATCCAACTCCCCAATTCTCTGGCTACAACAACCTCTCCTTGCCCCGTCCTACCACACTGAGGTAGAATTAGAATGATGGAATCAATTTCACACTATCACTGTGATATATTCCGCTGCAAACCTGTACCAATAAATCTGAACCATGCGTCAACCTGTACCTCAACCTGTAATCAACCTATACCATAAACAAGTACATCAACCATGCACCAACCTGTAATCAACATGTACCATAAAAAAGTGCATTCAACCATGTCCCAAATATTTACCAATCATGTGTCAACTAATCATCAACTATGACTCATCAATATGTACCAACATCATCAACTATACACCTCATGTATGTGTGCCAACTCATCAACTACTTGTCTCAACCATGTACTCAACATGTACCACAACCAAAATCCCTCATCAATTTCATCATCCAAATATTATTTGTGGATTTGTAATAGACCTGGTTTATATGATCACATTCCTACAAATCTTCCTTAACTTTAAAAGAAAGAGACTAGCATTTTCATCAAACTTTTATTTAGTCTCACATGCCTAGTTTTGGATTAGTCAACAACCCTAACTTGAAGTAATCATAACTTTGAACCTGTAATGTATAAAGATCTAAAATTGATACACAATGTCCTTCAATGTGTTTAATTAAATTCCTCCAAGTTTCACTACTTGGAACCTCTCAGAAAAGGAATTATAACAAAAATGACATACCTTGCTGAATTTTGGATTATTCTAGAGAGCTACCTTGTAGAGAGTTCCCCGAACAAAATATTTGATAAAATGATATGAAAATGTTGCAACACATACTATAGAAGTTACCCTAACCAACACATTTGGTCTCATTGAATTTGGATATGTGATGAAGAAGTTATGACTTTTTTACCCGAAACACCTGATTTTGACTAATTTCAGGACTGGCCACAAACTCTATTTTTCACGGAGTGTAACTCCAAAAACACAACGACCCACAAGTTGAATTTATTTTTAACAGATACTTGGATATGTTTTCTCACTTGCATACCAATTTCACAATCTGAATCATTATAGAAAAAGAGTTATAACGAAAATGGTGAGATGACCTGTAAATAACATACGTTAGAAAGCACCATCAAAAGAATTTATCCTTCCTTGCATTTCGGTCTTATTTTCTTCACCTTCACTCAGAATTCTGGTTTAGATATCTTTTGTTAGCTCAGACACATATAGATATTCAATATACTCAATTTTTTTTCAAATGAGAGAGCCTTGCCTCTTATTTATACTCTCCAAGTAGCTTCCTTAAAAACATCTTCTAGGTCACTTGGCCTACTTTCCTTATTTTAGGGTTGGGTCCACTTTTAATTTCTCCATTAAATTTAATATTGAAATAATTTATTTTGTATTCACTTTGAATTATAGTACACTCATCACTTCACTTTATTATTTACCTTTTAAAATATCTTAAACCACTTTGACTAGTTTGACCTTTTGGAGCTTCTAGATGACATATGAGGGTCCTCCAACTTCGTAAGGCCATAACTCTCAAACCGTGAGGAGTTATGTGATGTTCTACATACCACCAGAAAAGGCATGACATGTACTATCCATATGAAATAGTTTTATCTAAAAATATATCATAACTCATACCGTTACCAATAAAACAAACTTGGGTCCATTACCCAAACTTGGGGTCTCCAACTTCTCATGGCCATAACTCTCTAACCGTGAGGAATTATGTGACGTTCCACATACCACTGGAAATGACATGACAAGAAATATCCATATAGGATATTTTCCCTGACAAATTCACTTTCCTTCATCTCATGATTCCACAATTAAGCATGGGTTCTCTTACTCCACAAAGCATCTTCCCATCTTCCCAAAACTTTGTGCTACAGGGCTTTCTTCAAGGGTTGACATCAATGACAACCAACCTTAATCAACAAACACATTATTTACAGATTCAAAAGTACAGAAATGAAAGCGTAAGGTAAATAATAGTCTACCATGCAGAATAAAAGCAAGCGTACAATAGCCCGAGTCGACTACTCTGAGTCATTGTCTCACGTGCTCCGTCTGACTCCTTCTTGTCGACCGATGTGACCTCACCAGTACCTCCCAACCAATGCTAGGGGTATTATTCTTCCCCCTTATTCCCCCGAGCTGCAAAGGGGCCACACACACTAACCAGAGAACAACTAGCTCCCAGCTTGCCTCGCAAGGCCGATATACCACTCCTCACCGAGTTAGGTATCCCAACTCCCACGAGATAAGTCAATCAAGTCTAAAATTATGCAGCATAACATTACACATAACATAGGATATCCATCCTTCTCCTCCTCCCTCCTTTATATAGAATTTCTAGGTCAGTTCTTTCACAAATTCCCATTTAATTTATTGTTCAATAGTTTAATTCATAAAAACCATCCCCATACATGTGTCACCCATCCCCTTTGTTGCACCAGAAATTAATTTCATTAATTAATTTATTACTCATATTTCCCTCACCCACCTAAAAACATTCCTAGAATCGCTCCTAGGTGTCCCCATATTCCTTTACACAATTTAATGACTTTTCCCCTTAATAATTTAGTAATTGAGTTCAATTTGGAAAGTTCTTAAAGGAAATATTCCTTGCTAAGTTGGTCATTCTGCTTTTTCCTTATGTTTCCATTTTTATTTTTGTTCCCCCCTTTTTCCCTTAGTTTCCTAATTCTTTTAAATTTCCCTCCTTCCCTTTTTATCTAAACTCAAATTAGTAAGTGTAGAAAATTATTTTTTTCCCCCTTTTCTTTTTAATTAATAAATTTTAATTAGCATATGGAACAAAACAATCATTTCCCTTTTAAAATTTTAGATCCCTCAATAATTTGATTTTAATAATTTAATCAAGTTTCTTACCCCCTTTTCGTTGCATGTTTAATGATGATTATTATTATTTTTATTTTTTTTACCATAAGTAATACTTTAGACCTAGATTTTAATTTTGCGAGGCTGGGCGACATTTTATTAGGGAAATTTTTTTTAAATATTTCTTATCACGTTATTCTTTCTAAGGCCATCTAGGTTTATTCTCTTATAAGTTAACAACGCGACGTTCCCTTCAGGATGCACTAGGTGCTCCAAGGTTGCCACTTGCCTCATTCTATTTCCTTTGTCCAGCAGACCATTCAGGACGCACTACGTGCTCCAAGGCTGTCACTCACCACTTTCCATTTTTCTTGCACGACGCGCCCTTCAGGATGCACTATGTGCTCCAAGGGTGTCACTCTCTTATTGACTGACCTGGTAGACATCAAAAAACCCTGGAGTCAATACTTCGTCAGGTGATATTGTGGGAGACTAAGGGCCTCTAAGGAATAAGGCCCCTACCTTATTGTGTGCCCATTAGAATCATCGTGAGAAACTGTATCAGTCTACCCTCATGACATCGTGGGTCTTATCAAACTAGGTAATCGTTAACCTACAATTCAAGCCACGGCGGGAGTGCTAGTAGGTTGTGGCATGGCTGTTGTCCACACCTCTCGCTCAACGTCTCTGGTAGTCATGCGTGAGCCCTCTACTCCACATGCAAGTCTGGTAGGCAAGCTATCGTCAGCCTACATCATTAACGAATCATGCCAGAATACAATCCATAATCATAACATCTAATCAGATGCACATCTGTCATAAATACAACATTCAAACCCCAATAGTCCACTCCTTGACTCGATCCAGAGTCAAAGGGTTTCATCAATTCCTCTGCATCCTCGAAGTCCAAAGTCCTGCACACTCAGGAGAACCAAGTCAATAGCACCTGTCTATGTCAATACAACAAAGTAACATGTTATCATATCCATAATGCCTCATAATCATAATCAAATGCCCCAAAGTATAATCATTGAGATCACTTGCAAGCAAGTGTCCTCAAAGTATAAGTTCCCTCAGTGTGTGGAAGAGAGGGATTTTACACTTTCAAACTATAAAGAAATGAAAAAAGGGATTGGAAATAGGATTAAATGGGTATGGGAAAAATAACACCTAAATAATTGGTAAATCAAGAGCAAGCGCACCCTCCACATAGGCATCCATAAATGAGGCAATATGAGCCCTTGTATGTCAAGAAACCCCTTCCCCAAAAGTTACACTCCCATCCACCTCATACCTTTTACATGACTTAGAGAGGGTCCTCTTGGGAAAAACTCCTTGACTTGGAGAATGATTCACCCAATAGGTCACCTTGAAAACCCTCCCATACTTAAATTAGGCAAGTTGTATAAAGTCTTTGAGCATATGTTTATTTTGAAAAGAGGGGATCTAATGGAAATGGTTGGGTGGTTCTTTTATTAGATATGGATTTCTTGACATGATACTTGTGAGTTGTGATCCCTTGGAGGGAGAATATTTTTATCATTTTAGGGCCTTTCCAGGTCCCAGTATTTTCATGGAGGCAAAAGGTTTCTTGGACCTTCATTTGGGCATGAAGACCATATGTTGGATGATGCACCCCTTCTCATTGGACACATGGTAGGTTGAAAATTTCCTTTGGAGGCACCTGGGGACCATTAGGAGAGCATATTCTATCTACCTGCACCCCAACATTGGCCTTTGGAGGCCTAAGGAAATTTATTCTAGGCCTTAAATGTCACTTGGAGCTAGTGTTTTTGATGGGATTCTCATGGTTGATGGATATGTGACATGGTTTGATGGAGAGGGAGACACTTGGCATGCACTAGAGAATTTGGTGGCATAGCACATGGCCTTTGGAGGCCTAACATCCTTCATCAAAGGTCATAACATCCCCCTAGGAGGCCTAATGTCACCCCTAAAAGGGGGCTTTGTTTATGTATTTTTCTATTTTGAATTTGAGAAGGAAAATTGTTGAGTTCTATATCCTCTAATTAGTAAAAGTGGACAAACATATGTGGACAAACTGTTAAAGTGACTTCCTATGAATAGAAGTCACTTTCATTTTCATTTTATCATAACTCTTACTTGAGATTTACATACTCTTGGCTAAAAAAAATTCTCTACTTGGTAAAATTGTAGTATCTCTCTCTCTTGAATGCTTTGTGGATGATGGCACTTGTCTATTGGAGGAAAAATTAAGGCACTATTTTTTGGATGCTTTGTTCTTGCTATTGTTGTCGAATATTCTTGGCTGAGAAGGGTTTTACTTGCTATATCTTGGAATTGGTAAGGATTTTTTTGCATATTTTTGTTATTTCTTCTCATTTCAAGATTATTTTTGTCTAAACGCTTAGATGAGTATAATGGAAACACCCTCCACCAATATCTATCATTGTTGTCATTGAATAAGCTATTGAAAAGCTTGCTAGAAGTAAAACGGATTACACCCTCCTAGATTTACCATGCTAGATTTATTTTCTATGGCGATTAAAAGGGATTAAACCCTTAAAGAAGTAATAAACCTAGATATTACACAAGAGAATCCATAAACCAATTTATAAGGAACTAATCTAAGTTGCATTGGAGATATACGATTCTTCCATTGGTATACATGAAATTATGGGATATTGCAATTGTTCAAGTAGGATTAATTTCTACTTGTTATAATCATTCTTGTGCCCTAAGGGAATCCTCTTTTAGCCAAGTAATTTGTTGTTGTAACAAGATTAATTCTAAAACCATTATGTCTGCAACAAAACTCACTCTCTTTGGTCTCTAACCTATCGCCAAAATTCACTTGTGAATCTAGATTATTGTTCTACTAATTATTGGCTATCATTTGTACGATTTAATTGTCAATTTTCATGGTTAGATATTGTTGTTGTATAAATTATTTTCCACAGCCATTTTGTTGTTATACAACATGCTGAAAACACTTAACAAACAACCCTAAAACATCACTAAAGTCTTGCTTCATTCAATGGAATTTTAACTAGTCTTTACTAGCTTTGTTTTCATCATCTTATACTTGATTTCTGGTGGTTTAATTTGCACCCATTGATAATTGTTTATTGTTGATTTATACACTTATCTACTGCTGCAATTTGGGACAACAAGGTTTCCTACTAATCACCATTGGTTAAAGGCTTGTTTGATCATGATTTCTCTTGT
This sequence comes from Picea engelmannii, assembly GCA_009831015.1. Taxonomy (NCBI): domain Eukaryota; kingdom Viridiplantae; phylum Streptophyta; class Pinopsida; order Pinales; family Pinaceae; genus Picea; species Picea engelmannii. The sequence goes on from ML782430.1 coordinate 335,801, forward strand.
TCCGGGCAGGGTTAACATTGTTTTGCAGGTACACAACCCTTGACAACCATTCACCTTTCTACAATAACATTTTTCAATATTTTATTCATCTCCAAGCTTGACCTATAGGGGCATTCATCATCATCATATTAATTTCCATCTCAACCCCCCTAAGGTCACTGAGATTCCCCCCTTGTGTTGATTTGATCATCACTAAACCGAGGTTTGTGTCTATCTAAGTTGACCATAGGTAGGTACTCACATAGTTGTCTCACCTCTATGGTTTGTGTTGTGCTTTTCCCAAGCTACAAATTGTGTGATAACATATATAAAAACCATCAATTGTGTATTCCAAGAGGATCTACGAGGAATTTTTTTATTAGAGATCTACATAATGGAGGCTTAAGTGGAAAATTTGGTTTTAATAAGAATAAGGCTTTGGTAGAGGAACATTACTATTGGCCAGGAATTGCTAGGGACACCAAGAATTGGGTTGAAGACTGTAGAAGTTGTCAGAATGTAAAAGGTAGAAGTCAAAATATACAGATGTACGCACCATTGCCAATACCAAAAATTCCATTGGAGGACATTGACATGGAATTTGTGTTGGACTTGCCAAGAACCCAGTGAGGTAATGATTCGATCTTTGTTGTTGTTTGTAGAGCCTGGTTATTTTCAAGACTCAAACTAATTAAAAACTTTTCTAAAATTTAGTTTATAATTTCTCTCATGATTTTCTTATACTTGGAATAAACCAGGAATATAGAGTAAAAAAATAATAATGATATCAACATAATAATATCATCAACAACAACAGAATAATGATAACAATAACAGAATAATGATAACAACAACATATACATACCTCCACCTCCGGGTTGGTTTATCTAGTCCCTTTTCTATCAGATCTTGTTCCAATTCTTGTTATTGCCCATACTGAATATTAACCTCCAATCCAACTAGGAATAGCCTCTCCAGCTCCCTAGCTCCAAGAATCCTTGTGGTTTCCTGTCCCCCGAGCCCAAAATTCCCAGTAACAGGAGTGCCCTGTGAGAGCTCCCCAAAACCATTCCTCCCATTTCCTCTTCCTCCTCTCTCTTTTAGAAATTCAGAAATACGATCACTCTTCCAAGTCCTCCCCTTCTTCCTTATCCTCCTCTTTCAAATCTCCCTCATTAATTCCCAACAACCTTATCCCCCCATTAATTCTCCAACAACCTTATCCCCCCATTAATTACTTCACCCACCTTTAATAATAAAATAATAAAAGACTCATTAATATATTTTAATAATTAATTAAATTTAAATTAAAAACTTTGATAAAATTAATCAATTTGGATTTTTGCATACACCCACCCTTCAAGAAACTTCATCCCGAAGTTAGAGTAATTTACAATACAAGGGTACTGACACACGATTCATACATCTGCAACAAATAATCAACATCATCAATTTAAAATACGTATACATACAAGACTTGTAAATGTATTAATGAAAATAATTATCACACCTAAACTAATTCTTATATTCTTCCAATCCAATCAACAATAGTATTCATTTCATAAAATATAGTAAATTATTTAAATGTTCATGAAATTCCTCATTTACAATAATTTAGCACTAGATACATTCACTTAGGTAATTTTAATTTAGGTAAGTAAATATAAATATACATATATGCATATATTTTTCTTTTTCAAAAAGAGAAAATCAAGAAATTCTTCTATAAGGCGAAATCCCCACATACTCTCAACTACTTCTATTCATCCTTTCTCCCAAACTTACTTCCATCTTCCATCCCTATACTTCCTCTGCTGGATTATCTTGGATCATCAACTATATTGACCTAACTCCAAATAGAACCTGTAAGAGGAAGTGTCAACTCTCTTGACCAAGATTACCCAGCAGAAAACTGACAATCATCATCACACGTCTAGGGGAGTGTGAGCTAACACCGTACTCCCATGACTCTAGGTTTCAGAGGAAAGACAGTGGGAAATGCCTCCACCCCTCTTATTAGGAATATGGTCCACACCCTACCATGGAACATACAGTGGTTGATGCAGGAGCATCTCTCCATGCAGCGACCAGCCAGCCAGCCACATCAGTGCATGCATTCAAGGATGCTGAAGGGAGGCGCAGCCTCATTCAAATTTGAAATGAATGTAATTTATTATGTTTAGGCTAGTGAGCCATAGGAATTCGTGCTTATGAAGGCAGTGGTTAGATAGGATTTAATGCAGATCTGGCTGAGATCTAGTTCTGGGTAGCAGACTAGATAGCCATTGAATGTAAATTAATAGGGTAGGTAGAAAGAGGGAAGCGCTCGATTGAGCCCCTCGTTGTAAAAAGAGATTTTCAGATCTCATTCAGATAGCTAGAGGGTTGGTTAAGGTTATGCAATTAGAGAGCAGACAGAGAAAAGCCTAGGAGAGCTCAAGAACACCAAATTGTAATATACAGGCATTTGCCATATTTAATAGACAAACAACAGTTTTTCCTGCATATGGTCTGTGTCTATGGATGTCTGTGTGTGTTCTTTTATATTGTTGTAATTGTATGTTGTTATTATGAAATTGCAGGGAGTTGGTTTGATTTCAGGGTTTTGGAGTCATTGAGGCCTCACACCAGGAGGGTGTGACAGAATGCTGAGGGTTCTGAGAGCCATGCATTAGAGATGCATTTCTGAACACTGCGGGGTTCAGGCGAAGGCATGCTGAGACACAAGGAGGCTGAGACCAACAAATCAGGAAGAAATCCTATGAGGTTGTTGAACACCTCAAGAGGCAAGGTTGTGTGGGAGAGGACACAGTTGCAGACAAAAACCTAGCTGTAGGTTCTGTGGAGCTCTGCCGAGTGGGCATTGAGCGTGCACCTGAAGTGCTGAGGAAGAACTCTACCGAGAGTTGGAAGAAGAGACAGAATCACTGAGGATTCTGGAAGGCTCTGCCAAGAGGGCGTTGAGGAAGTGTGCGCAGACAGGCACAAGGAAGAAGTGCAGAAGTCATCGAATTCTTCGAGGGTCCGGAAGAAGGAGAAAGCTTAGGAAGGGCAGCGTGGTATACGCACAGTGAGACTCAAGTTCGAGGAGCTCATAGAGGGAACAGGCAAAGGTCGAGGCCTCTGGAAATTTGAATTTCTCCGAAGACTGGGAAGAAGGCGCGCAGGAGCTCAGGGAGGAGCAACAGGAGCCGTTGGATCGGGCGAAGAGAAGAGATATGGATCGTTGAGAAGTTCACGTCCAACAGAGGAGCGCCAGAGGAAGCGCACAGGAGAGGAGGACCGATAGCCATCGGATCTCACGAAAGAATACCGTCAGCCATAGGATTGGGAAGAGTTGCACACAGCTTAGCCTTTGGAAGAAAGTGAGCAAGGAGAAAAGCTTAGGAGCCGTCAGATCGGGAGCAGGTAACCGACAGTCGTCAGATCTCTGGAAGCTGCATGGGGTTTAGCAGTCGGGATAAGAGTCATCGGGAAATCGGAGTTCTCGATGTCATGAGAACCAGGACTTCAAAAGTCTCGAAATCCTGAGAGTTAATCTGAGCCGTCCGTCAGAGGAGAGGCACGTGTCACGCGATCGTTCATTCTGGAGATCCGAGGGCACTAGGCATCGGGATTTGCAGGTCTTGAAACGGCGACAAGATCTGAACCGTTCATTTGGAGGACATGTGTCAGAGGATCCCAAGGAGTTGGGAATCGGCTTATCAGAGTTCTCAAGGTCATGAGAACCGGGACATCGGAAGTTCCAAAATCCCGACGAGATCGGGATCGTCCATCAAGATTGGACACGTGGTAATCATCCAGCACCATCGGAGTAGAAGCCATCGGGATATCGGAGATCCCGAGCACAAAGGTTTTGTGCATTTCGAAATCGCGATCCGCAAAACCCCGATGAGTGGGGTACAACTGTCACCATAGCAGGGCAGGATAACATAGCCACAGTAGGGCCCAGCTGTCAGCGCGTCGACATTTCGATCCCATTGGGACATCGGGGATCCAGGTGATGAGTGAACCGTGCACTTTGAAATCACGATACGCGATTTCTCGATAGGGCCCAGGAGGTGTGGGGGCCACAAGAGTCGACGTAGGATAGGTGGAAGGTAATAGCGCGGAATTGGGAATAGAGGGGTTAGGTTGTGGTCACAGGACGGTGGTCACGTGGACCAGGGATAATCGAAGCAGAGGCGTGTCAGGATTCGGCAGATCGGGGATTTCGTGAACGTAAACATTGTGACATCGCAAATGTCGAAACTTTGATGGGAGTAAGCCTTGGAGGGAGGTAAGGACGCGATCATGGGTAGTGGTCATATGACCAGGGGGCTGAGCCAGGAGGGCTAGCCAAAGCAAAGAGCTCATCGGGAATCAGGGATTCGAGAGGTCTGTGACTCTCGACATCAGGAGTTGCGAAACCCTGCAACCCGATAATGAATTCCTGTGGGGAATCTGTCCACGGGCCAGGTGCAGAAGGCCGTGGAGGAAAAGGGAAGAAGGACCTGTGGATCGGGCCATAGAAGAGGGATTCCACTTGGGAATCTAAAAGAGCCAATTCGACTCAGAAGAAGGAAATTGAATGATCCTGAGAGTGGGTGAGTCGAGGATTGAGCTCACCTGCGTCAAGTGGTATCGGAGCTGATATCTTGTCTGTATACTTCAGACAAGAGGGAGTGAAGAGAGAAGAGAAGCACTATGATACTCACATCAAGTGGTATCAGAGCTTAATTCTTCATCTGTATATTTCAGGTGAAGCAGATAGAAGGCGAAAGAAGACAGAGTTGCTGAAGAATCTGTAATGATTGATTGCAGATAAGCAACGATCAAAGAGACAGTTAGGGAGATTGTAAGGAGATGAGGCTGGAGACACTCTTAGTGTGGAGTGACAGCAGCAGAACTGCCATGAAGGCAGATAGAGGTAGCAGGATGACTACTGAAGGCCGCAGGAAGAAAAGCAAGGCAGAAAATCTTGCAAAGATGGATAGAGAGCTCGCTGATATACGAGCAGAGATAGAGAATCTTGAACTACAGATGCGACAGAATGAAGAATTGGTTTTGATATGTGAACCCGAGATTGGAGATAGCCTCGATGACTTTGAATCTGAATTGGGATCGGCTGATGATCTCAAGCACTACTAGGGAGGCAGAACAGAGGAAATTCCAGATTTCCATGAGGGCAACAAGTTGAGATCACTGTGGGATCTCACAGACTGTCAGGAGGACAGTGAGGGAATTTCAGGTTGCCAGGAGGGAAATAGTGAGGGATCAGATGATGATCTCAAAGACTGCCAGGAGGGCAATGGAAGGTTTCCAATTTGCCAAGTGGGCGAGGAAACAGAAATGGGATCGACTGTAGACCTCGCGGACTGTCATGAGGATGGTCAAGAAATTTTTCATTGCCAGCTGGGTAATGATCGGAGATCGCTGCGACATCTCAAAATCTGCTAAGAGGGAAGAAGAATCATATTGAATTGCCAGGTGGCCAGAGATGAAAATTTGGGGCCATCTGAAGGTCTCATAAAGAGTCCAATTCAGCAAAGAGTATTGATGAAGATGGGATCGGTTGATCTCATGGTATGCTAGGGAAGCAGCGGAAGCGTCCCATATTTCCAGGAGGGTAGAGACGAGCATATGAGACCATCTGAGGGTCTCATGAACTCAGAAGCGAGTTGGATTCAACCAGGGGAGCTGATAGAACAGGAGATTTCAGAATCGAATCAGCGTGTACAGCTGACCGTAGAAGAAGATCAGAGGAGCCGAATGATGATTGGGGGAATTCCAATATTCCTGCCATATGCCCAGGAGGAGGCAGAAAATTCTGTTGCAGATGATGCAGATGCAGCAACAGGGGAACAGTTGGCTGAGACTTTCTAAGACGAATTGTTGCAGATGGTGCAGACTTTAGGAGCTGCCCTAGCAGATGAAAAGAAGGAGTGTTCTGAGGAACGACTTAGCGATTTCAGCCAGGAATCTGAATAGAGAAGCGTTGTAGTACTGAAGCTGACAACGAGAGAAGAAAAGAATGAACATTCGGAAGAATGGCTTGGTATTTTCAACCAAGTAACTGAAGGGACTGTAACGTCAGAAGTTGCAGCAGAAGCCGAAAAAGAGAAAGAGCATTCTGGGGAATGGCTCAAAGACTTCAACCAAGAAGTTGAGGCAACTGTAACATTGAAGCAAACAACCAAGGATGTTGAAGAGAAGGAAAATGAGCATTTTGAGGAATGGCTCAGCATTTTCAACCGAGAAGTTGAAAACACTGCAGCTTTGGAGGTTGTAGAAGCAGAGGAGGAAGAGGCAGACAACATATGTTTGGCTGATCTGTGGGAGAAAATAGAAGCCATGGAAGAAAGGGTAAAGGTGCAGGGCATACACATCCAACAGGTAAAGTTGGAAATGGATGAAGAAGGCATGGGAGATCATGGGCATCTTCCCAATGGCCAAGAATTTTTTCAGCTGAGGAGACTGCAACAACAGAGTCAGCCACTAGAGTAGCTGGATGAAGTGATAGAGAACATCAGGGAGCTGAGGATGAAGTCAGCAGACACTGCCAGCAGGGAACAACTGGGCAGAAAGAAAGAAGAGGCAGCAGCAGCAGCGCAGCAGTAGCAACAGCAGCAGGATGGAGCGAGTGGAAAGCTCCACAGGTTCGTTTGGGACCCAGGAGGTTTCCAACAACTGCAGAAGGGAATCTCATGAGCAGGAGCTCATGATTTTTGTAGTTGTGGAGTATGATGCAGGAGCATCTCTCCATGCAGCGGCCAGCCAGCTAGCCACATCAGTGCATGCATTCAAGGATGTTGAAGGGAGACGCAGCCTCATTCAAATTTGAAATGAATGTAATTTATTATGCTTAGGCTGGTGAGCCATAGGAAGCCGTTCTTATGAAGGTAGTGGTTAGATAAGCGTTAATGCAGATCTGGCTGAGATCTAGTTCTGGGTAGCAGACTAGACATCCATTGAATGTAAATTAATAGGGTAGGTAGAATCCTGGAGGGAAGCGCTCGATTGAGCCCCTCGTAAAAAGAGATTTTCAGATCTCATTCGGATAGCTAGAGGGTTGGTTAAGGTTCTGCGATTAGAGAGCAGACAGAGAAGAGCCTGGGAGAGCTCAAGAACACCAAATTATAATATACAGGCATTTGCCATATTTAATAGACAAACAACAGTTTTTCCTGCATATGGTCTGTGTCTATGGATGTCTGTGTGTGTTCTTTTATATTGTTGTAATTGTATGTTGTTATTATGCAATTGCAGGGAGTTGGTTTGATTTCAGGGTTGTGGAGTCTTTGAGGCCTCACACCAGGAGGGTGTGACAGAACGCTGAGGGTTCTGAGAGCCATGCATTAGAGATGCATTTCTGAACACTGCGGGGTTCAGGTGAAGGCGTGCTGAGACACAAGGAGGATGAGACCAACAACTCAGGAAGAAAGCCTATGAGGTTGTTGAACACCTCAAGAGGCGAGGCTGTGTGGGAGAGGACACAGTTGCAGACAGAAACCTAGCTGTAGGTTCTGTGGGGCTCTGCCGAGTGGGCATTGAGCGTGCACCTGAAGTGTTGAGGAAGAACTCTGTCGAGAGTTGGAAGAAGAGACAGAATCACTGAGGATTCTGGAAGGCTCCGCCAAGAGGGCATTTAGGAAGTGTCCACAGACAGGCACAAGGAAGAAGAGAATTCTTAGGGGTTCTGGAATTTATCTGAGAGTCCACTAAGGGATTCTTCTCAAGGTTGCTAAACACCTTGAAGCTTGAGCATAGAGCCAGGAAGGCATTTCATTCTCCATCTATAGGAGAGGAGGAGGAAGATAAAATCCCCCAAGGGGTCTGAGTACTCGTAGAAGCTCAGGACAGATAACGCTTTGTGCGTGAGGACTTCACAAGAGGCACAAGAGTCATTGAATTCTTCGAGGGTTCGGAAGAAGGAGAAAGCTCAGGAAGGGCAGCGTGGTATATGCGCACTGAGACTCAAGTTCAAGGAGCTCGTAGAGGGAACAGGCAAAGGTCGAGGCCTTTGGAAATTCGAATTTCTCCCAAGATTGGGAAGAAGGTGCGAAGGAGCTCAGGGAGGAGAAACATGAGCCGTCGGATCGGTTGGAGAGAAGAGCTCTGGATCATTGAGAAGTTCACATCCAGCAGAGGAGCGCCAAAGGAAGCGCACAGGAGAGGAGGACCGACAGCCGTCGGATCTCACAAAATAATCCCGTCAGCTGTAGGATCGGGAAGAGTTGCGCACAGCTTAGCCTTTGGAAGAAAGCGAGCAAGGAGAAAAGCTCAGGAGCCGTCAGATCGGGAGCAGGTAACCGACAACCGTCATAAGAGTCATCGGGAAATCGGAGTTCTCGATGTCATGAGAACCGGGACTTCAAAAGTCTCGAAGTCTCGAGAGTTAATCTGAGCCGTCCATCAGAGGAGAGGCACGTGTCACGCGATCGTCTGTTCCGGAGATCCAAGGGAACTGGGCATCGGGATTTGCAGGTCTTGAAACGACGACAAGATCGGAATCGTTCGTTTGGAGGACGCGTGTCAAAGGATCCCAAGGAGTCGGGAATCGACATATTGGAGTTCTCAAGGTGATGAGAACCAGGACATCGGAAGTTCTGAAATCCCGACGAGATCGGGATCGTCCGTCAAGATTGGACACGTGGTAATCATCTAGCGCCATCGGAGTAGAATCTATCGGGATATCGGAGATCTCGAGCACAAAGGTTTTGTGCATTTAAAAATCATGATCCACGAAACCCCGACGAGTGGGGTACAGCTGTCACCACAACAGGGCAGGAGGACAGAGCCACAATAGGGACTAGCTATCAGCATGTCGGCATTTCGATCCCATCAGGACATCGGGGATCCAGGTGACGAGTGAACCATGCACTTTGAAATCGCGATACGCGATTTCCTGATAGGGCCCAAGAGGTGTGGGGCCACAAGAGTCTGCTTAGGATAGGTGGCAGGTAATAGCATGGAATCTGGAATAGAGGGGTCAGGTTGTGGTCACGGGACGGTGGTCACGTGGACCAGGGCTAACCGAAGCAGAGGCACGTCGGGATTCGGCAGATCGGGGATTCCATGAACGTAAACATTGTGACATCGCCAATACCGAAACTCCGATGGGAGTAAGCCTCAGAGTAAGGTAAGGATGCGATCACGGGTAGTGGTCGTATGACCAGGGGGCTGAGCCAGGAGAGCTAGCCAAAGCAAAGAGCTCATCGGGAATCGGGGATTCGAGAGGTATATGACTCTCGACATCAAGAGTTGCGAAACCCCGAAGCCCGATAACGAATTCCTGTGGGGAATCTGTCCATGGGCCAGGTGTAGAAGGTCGTGGAGTAAAAGGGAAGAAGGACCTGTGGATCGGGCCATAGAAGAGGGATTCCACTTGGGAATCTAAAAGAGCCAATTCGGCTCAGAAGAAGGAAATTGAAGGATCCTGAGAGCGGGTGGCACTCTGTTGCTAGGAATTTTGTCATTGTATATTCAGGTTGAGGTAGTCTCGTCACCTGAAAAACTTGCACTTGTCCACATATCATAGCAATGCATTTGAGCCAATATATTTTCACATACAAAATTTATACCATACTGTTTCCTGGTTGATGTTCACGACATCAACCTTTTATCATCATTATTCTTTGGATATTTCATAGCCTCTTGACCTACAGATTAGTCTATAACACAACTCATACATATCCATGCATTATCATCATGTGAATGCATTTAATCATAATCTCAACCTAGTAACCACGTACCAACAACTTTAAATGTCAAAATTTTCAAGTTATGAATAGATTGCATAATATCCATCATAATTCAAATGGCGTTAAACATTCTTAGAATTGACATTCACATAGGTTCACATGTCTTAAAAGTTCAAGTGCATCATTAATAATTTCACAATGAATAGAAAATAAAAGGTGATTAGCCCTTAAGTAATTCTCACTATCTAATTCAAAAGGTGGCATTACATACACCCACCCTTCCATACAAAACTTCTTCCCAAAGTTATGGTCATTCAAAATATAAGGAAAAATTCATGACACAACTTATATGTGTCTTCTATGATAGAAAACCATATTCTATACTGGTCTCATTGAACCTTCACTTGATTAAAACATGTTGAATTCTATAAATATATTTATTGCACTACCCCTATTTAGCAGGCACCTTACTATGTGTTGACTCTATGTTCTTACCATTTGTAACTTGATTAATGCAAAGACACACTTATTATTTTTTTTAATTTATTCAGCATAAGTTCCATATACGACCCCCATGTATAAATCATAGCCCACTGGTTTGATCGCCAGTTAGAACCTTAGCTCATCATCGATTCTCTATTTAAGTGAACCTCAAATTTAGTTTGATATAAATTTCATTAAGTTATACATACATTCCACCTAGGATACCTTGATAATTATAAACAATCATTATTGACTTTGATTATCACTCTAGCTTGACCATACACACACCCTCACTCACGAGATGGGTACAAATTTTTTTTCGATGCCTAAGAATATTGACTATGATATGCTAAATTATTGTAATGCGATATTGTAACTTAATGGTTTGTTATTTCCTTCCACTCCACTTCATTTTTATCTTCTTCTTTTTTTTATTCCTTCATTTACCCCCCCCCGTTTTTTTATCATCACTTGTTAACTTCAACTATTTTCTTTCTTATTTATATTTTCTATTATTTTCTTTTCCTTACCATTTAATTATCATATAATAAATTTTGCATTATCATTTCCCCTTGTTCCTTACTTTTTCACTCTTTTCTTACTCTACTTCCTTATTAGTCCCTGTCGAAGGCATAGAGGGACTATAGCAATCGATAATCGTTGACTTCATATTAGTTTGTCCTTTGACCATAAATATTTACATGATATCTATTGTTGGAACTAGGGAACTAAAACCATTAACTTTTATATAATAAAAAATACCATATATGTCATGATCTGATTGGATAACAGATTGGAGGTCTTATTGCAAGCTTTGCTATTCCCAATGTTTTATATGCTAGCATATCCAAGGTTTTTTTATCATATATAGTATTTTTGAATCATATATTTTATTATGCATTGCTCGAATGTGGATTAATGGTAGCATTAGTTTGAATGTTTTTCTTAGCATTTTCTGCTAATTTATCCTAAGTTTTGTTAATTATAAATCGTTTTGTGTTTGTTGTACTATTGTTATTATTATTATTATTAAGTAGTTAACGTATCTAAAGAGTCATGCCATACACATTCTTTATTAAATGTTTACAGAGGGCGATACCCTTGGACGATTATGACAACCTTAAATGTTTACTTAACATGTCTCACAGCCTTAAATGTTTACTTAACATGCGCGTTACAATACATTTTCCTCCGATTTTTGGATACAATCTTGTTTGTAGTGAATTTCAACAGTTAGACTTGTTCTTGCAGTTTGCAGGGTTGAGATCCTATGCCTTTGTTTGCTTCAACTTTTCAAGGTTGGTTTCCTGCATCCGCAGTTGGACCTGTTGTTCTGTATCACAAGATGCAACAAATATCGTCCCAAAAAAATGTGAGAATGTCGTTGGCGGTAGAACTTGGGATTTTATCTGCTTCATATTCTATGAAAACTATAGTTTCATAGGAAAATTGGACACCAATGGAATGCATATTTTTGGTATGTTCAATGTCTCCAACCCTGGTTCCTTTAACACAACATATCATGCCTTTGAAACATGACATGTACATCAAAGTGTGGCATGAATGTCTGGGATCATGGTGGACTGATTTACATATGTTTTTAAAACTAAGCAGGTCATATAAATTTCATAGTATTTAAAGAAGTATTGTAAATGCCCTACTTTGGTTTTTATCAGGGCACATTTTTTAATCAAGTTTACTTCAACTGAAATTTAGGAAATTACGGATGGAAATTACTGTAATTGCATATTTCAGTTGTTAGGTTTGTATAATCTTGGTGTGAAATAATTTTTCAAGGTGTATAGTCTTGCTGCATCAAAAATTTAGAAATTTTGCATGGTGTATAATCTTAGTGTTTAAGAAATTTAAATTTTTTTTAGGTGTTGTTTCATAAATTATTTCAAAATTTCAGAAATTTTTTCAAGGTGTATAATCTTGGTGTCTCGGAAGTCTAGAAATTTTTTATGGTGGATAAAATTAGTGTTTCTGCATATAATCTTGGTGCCTCATAAATTTATAAATTTATAAAAGTTTGAGGTGTTGGTCTTTCAGAAATTATTTCAAAAAATTTTAACGTTTCTTAGGTATTGTTTCAGAAATTTTTCATGGTGTATATTCTTAGTGTTTCAAAAATTTAAAATTTTATTTAGACATTCTATCAAAACAAAGTAAAAATTCCAAAATTTCAAATTTACATTTAAAAACATTAAAAATAATATTGAATAAAATTTAAATAATTGTTTATACTATTCTTCAAGTAAAAAGTGTTATATCATTATATAAATTACTATAAATCTTGGTAAAATGTTATAATATTATGGACTGATTTACTTCCACTTTTTAAAGTAAGGACATTATATAAATGTAATAGTATTTAAAGAAGTATTGTAAATGTCCTACCTTGGTTTTTATCATGACACAATTTTTAATCAAGTTTAATTCAACTGAAATTTAGGAAATTATTCACTGAAATTATTCATATTTGAGTTGTTGGGTCTGTATAATCTTGGTGTGAAATAATTTTTTCAAGGTGTATAATCTTGGTGCCTCAAAAATTTAGAAATTTTGCATGGTGTATAATCTTAGTGTTTAAAATATATATATATATATATTTTTAAGTGTTGTTTCATAAATTATTTCATAAATTCAAAAAACATTTCAAGGTGTATAATCTTGGTGTCTCAAATTTAGAAATTTTTCATGGTGTATAAACTTAGTGTTTCCGTGTATAATCTTGGTGTCTCATAAATTTAGAAAATTTTCATGGTGTATAATCTTAGTGTTTCAAAAATTTAGAAGTTTGAGGTGTTGGTTTTTTAGAAATTATTTCAAAAATTTTAAAAGTTTTTTAGGTGTTGTTTCATAAATTTTTCATGGTGTATATTCTTAGTGTTTCAAAAATTTAAAAGTTTTATTTAGACATTCTATAAAAAAAATAAAAAAATAAAAATTCAAAAATTCCAAATTTACATTTAAAAACATTAAAAACAATATTGAATAAAATTTAAATAATTGTTTATACTATTCTTTAAGTAAAAAGTGTTATATCATTATATAAATTATTATAAATCTTGGTAAAATGTTATAATATTATGGACTGATTTACTTCCATTTTTTTAAAGTAAGTTCCATTTTTTTAAAGTAAGGACATTATATAAATGTAATAGTATTTAAAGAAGTATTGTAAATGTCCTACCTTGGTTTTTATTAGGACACAATTTTTAATCAAGTTTAATCTTGGTGTGAAATAATTTTTTCAAGGTGTATAATCTTGGTGCCTCAAAAATTTAGAAATTTAGCATGGTGTATAATCTTAGTGTTTAAAAAATTAAATTTTTTTTAAGTGTTGTTTCATAAATTCAAAAAACATTTCAAGGTGTATAATCTTGGTGTCTCAAAAATTTAGAAATTTTTCATGGTGTATAAACTTAGTGTTTCCATGTATAATCTTGGTGTCTTTCATGGTGTATAATCTTAGTGTTTCAAAAATGTTTCAGAAATTATTTCAAAAATTTTAAAAGTTTTTTAGGTGTTGTTTTAGAAAATATTTCATAAATTCAAAAAACATTTCAAGGTATATACATTTAGAAATTTTTCATGGTATATAAACTTAGTGTTTCCATGTATAATCTTGGTGGTCCTGGGTCGAATTGCAAATGACGTAAGTGTTGTCTCTACACAATGTGTATCACTGAATTGTTGGGTGCAAAATATATATGACATGAAAAATAAAAATAAATATATCACATATTAATAATGAATACGATATTTAATATTAATATTATAGGATAGATATTATTAATTTTACTTTATAGTTTATTTATTGATATTAATATAAAATAGTATATACAAGTATATATCCATTTTAACTCTAGAGTCAAGAAGGATCAATTTCTAGGTACAAAATTTTATTATTATAAACAAAATCAAAATTTCGAAATTCCAAATCTTGTTTCTTTACTGGTAAATTAACTTTTAATTTACTCTTAATTAACTCAACAAATTAACTACACTGCCATGCAACACTTGTTTGATATTTATTACCTTTAACCTTTACTTTTACATTCCCTTTTATAACCAGTTTTCTTCATTTCTTTATCTTCCTTTATGTTACCTTGACAACTTGTTTTCTTTACTTTCCATTTGTATGTTTACATTTTATTCTACACTATATTTACTAATGCATTTTACTAACACTACTGCTATATTATTGCTTGCCTTTATACCTTGCATATATGTATTTCACTTAATTAGTAGTATTTTTCACTACATCTTCTATTACCCATGACATCTCCTTCTTCGTTTCCTTACTCCTAGTCTTTTATTCATAATTCTACTTACACCCTGATTATACCTTGCTTGATATTACCATGATATATATATAAATTTTTAATTTTTGATTTTTTTTAGTTTGATAGTAATGTTTTATTTGTTTTTTCTAATTTTTATATTGATTCTATGTTTTACATATCTTAATTACCCCATCCTTTACTCATTACTTTATTATTTGTACAAGTACTTTTCTTTATAATTTATTCTTTTATTATTTTTTTAATCTTTTAATAACTCTCAGCACTTCATCATACTTACATAATCATATAATTTCTCAATCCTATCACATGTCTCATATACTTGATATATTTTATATATCTTACATTTATATCATTACATTCTTCCTATACTTTTTTTTTCAATTCATATATTTTTTCTACATTACTTCTCTTTCCTTTTTATTACACATTCTCTTATATATATTGATATTAATATCATACTACTCTTCTTTAATTTATTTTTTGTTACCTTTCTTTACTATCACATAATTTTATGTTATACACTCTTTTATCATAATTTGCACTTCTCCATTATTATTATTATTATTATTATTTAAAAATAAAAGTTCACCTATTATCACATCCATTATCTTAGTTCTAGCTTAGATAGTTTGACTATAACATTTAAAACCATATTTAAAAAAAATATATAAAAAAAACTCAAATTATTTGGTTTATATAATAATAATTATAAATTATTTTCAAATAAAATAAACAAAATTTTGTGTTTTTAAAAATTATTTATAATGTATGTTCTCCTTTATCCAGTCATAATTTATTAAAATACTAACATATTAAAACAAATATAAANATATATATATATATATATATATATATATATATATATATATATATATATATATATATATATATATATTAAAAAGACATACTAATATTAATTTGATTTCCGGGTTTTGGTCTTGGTGTTAATGCACTAACAATGGTTCATTATGTTCATGTCTTGAGTGGGTGCTATAGAACTATGGAGCAATGGTAAGGCATGCTGGCTTGATTGTGGATAGTATTAAAATCAACAATATTAAATTAATATTTATTATTCAGAGAAGCCTGTGGGACTTTCGAACAATCTAGGTTTGTGGGAAGGCGTGCAACATTGATTGGCATTGAATCAGAATAACAACTTTAAGGATGAATTGATTATCCAGATAAGCTTGCAGCCCTATACAGTCGTCTTTGAGTCTGCCTCCTAGTGATTTTCGATCTCGAAATTGCCTGGAACCATGGTCTATATCATTTGTTTTGATTTTCCTTTATGTGATACATGATTTATCTTGATTCATATTTTACTA
The DNA here is from genome assembly GCA_009831015.1 of Picea engelmannii. Lineage (NCBI taxonomy): Eukaryota > Viridiplantae > Streptophyta > Pinopsida > Pinales > Pinaceae > Picea > Picea engelmannii. Next base: position 351,587 of record ML782430.1, read on the forward strand.
CAACTCGAGGGGTTTGTTGTGCGTTCTGTTTATTTTTGAAAAAAAAAATGTTTATTGGTTTTTTTCTCTCAATTGTGTTTTAGTGTTTTCTTGGGATTTCTGAAGACTCCAGGTTTTCAACATTTGTTAATAGTTTTTTATTGTGACTTTAAAGTATGTTTTCTCGAAAGTTTTGATGATTTTACTTGTGCGGTGTGGTGCATTTTGCTTTTATTTTTGACCTAGGTTTGATCATGGCTTCTGAGATTTATTGATTGCACAATTGAATATTTAAGGCCACGGTTTGAAGCGATCCTCTATAAAGATTTTCCTTCAATTTGAATACGGTTTTAAAGGATTACGGATCATGATTGAAGATTTTAAAGTTGGGGTTGAATGGTCATATTATGTTTACTATCGTTGTTGACGTCGTGTAGGCTTTAATGACTGCATCGCTTGAAAAATTGAAGGATATTGATAGGTCCATAGGACCTTTCTTCAATTTCGGTTGCCTCAGGTTTTCCTTTTTAAAGTTCTGGAAGGTCTTGTTAGGTCTGAAGTTTTTTTTTCTGCCATGGCTTGATGTGTTTTCTTTAAAATCTGGAAAAAATGGGACTACTCATTAGGTGTTGTGAAAATGGCGGGATGGAGGTTTTGGATCCATGGTTCAGAGCATTTCCCCCAACCTGGTGCATTTGCTGCTCACTAAACCCTACTTCGAAGCATTTCCCCCTTCCATTTATGTCGGTGAGTGTTTTACGTTTAGCTAGTGGTCTATAAAGAAGTGCCTTTTAAGCACATGCACTGAAGCCTTATTTTTGAAGTTTTGTTGCCATGGCCTGAATTAATTTTTCCGATCCTTTAATTTATTTGTCGATCTTTTCACGGTTTACAGTATCAAGTTAGATTTTTTCATATCGAGAACTTTGTTACTCAGAAGCCTATGATTAATGCCTAATTGAAATTTCATGGACACTTACAAGGTACTCATGATAAACTTATTTTGGTTAAGGATTAAGCGTGTGTATTAGTAGGTTTAGGATGCAGAATTAGTGTAATTTATTCATTCTGCATGATAAATACAACATGGAGTGGACGAGGATGACATTGTTTCCATGTCCTCAAACGATCCCAGGATTAAATGATGCCCTAATTTTCTTGATTTATAACAAAGTGTATGGGATGAGAAAGTGTGACTTTATTCATTAAAGAAAGTTGTTCATAATTGATGGATCCTAGAGCTTTTGTAAGAGTATTAGTAGGAGCACTTGGATTGAGAATACCCATTGCCTCAAAATCCATTAGGCACGGTGTGCACGAGTTGTCCTCTCCTTGTCTCTGCGAATTTCATCTCAAAAGATTTCCTGCACAAACAACTTTAGTTCCCTTGGTTACACCCTATGTCGGTGGCCTTGAACTTCACAGTATTGAGGGAAGTTTCTATTTAGAAGAAGATGATTTTTGCAAGTTGTCAAGTCCCGCATGTTTCTAGTCATCCCAAGCTTATTTGGAAATAGTGATCTTTACAGGAAGGCAAGGATGTCACTTAGGGAGTAGCAGTAGTAAGCAGATTGGGACCTTCATATTACAAGTGGGACCAGAATGGGGAGAGGGAAAGGCAATGCAACTTCATAATGGATGGACTAGCATAGGTAAAAGATAGGCGAAGGGTGGAGGTCCTGGGGCGGAGCTCCACATAAGAATTAGGATTGAGCCTGATCCCCGATATATCTTTTAGTTTGAAGAAAAAACTACATCAAGCCCCCATATTGTGAAACTGCAAGGCAATGTGAGGCAACCAATTTTCAGTTGTAAATTCTATCGAGATAGAGGATGTCGATCACGTGTCTCTCAACTTGATAGAACTTCTAGTGGTTGGTCTAGTTCTCAAAACAGTGATAAGAATAGAGAAATAAGGGGAAAAAAAGGATGGTTAGTTATGATCCATGACCTTTCTGGATCGGTTGTAGCTGCTACGTTTATTGTAATGTAACAACCCAAATTGGATTGCAGATGAAAAATAAAAAATCCCAGTGATGTGGGTGGTCAAGCCCAGGTTTCAGTTTTGAAACTGAGCTCTGATACCATATGTAGATCCTGGTTATTTTCAGGGCTCAAACTAATTAAGAAATTTTCTAAAATTTAGTTTAGAATTTCTCTCATGATTTTCTTATACTTGGAACAAACCAGAAATAGAGAGTAACAACATAATAATGATAAAAACATAATAATATCAGCAACAACAACATAATAATGATAACAACAACATATACATACCTCCACCTGCAGGTTGGTTTATCTAGTCCCTTTTATGTCTGATCCTTTTCATGTTCTTGTTTTTTCCCAGAATGACTATTAACCTCCCAACCAACTAGGAATAACCTCTTCGGCTCCCTAGCTCCAGGAATCCTTTCGGTTTCCTAGCCCTTCAACCCAAAATTCCCAGCAACAATAGTGCCCTATGAGATCTCCCCAAAACCATTCCTCCCATTTTCTCCTCCTCCTCCTCTCTCTTTTAGAAATTCAAAAATCGTCAAACAAAAATAAGATCACTCTTCCAAGTCCTCCCCTTCTTCATTATCCTCCTCTCTCCTTTAAAAATTTAGAAATCCTCAAACCTTAATAAGATCACTCTTCCAAGTCCTTCACTTCTTCCTTATCCTCCTCTCTCAAATCCCCCTCATTAATTCCCAACAACCTTATCTCCCCATTAATTCCTCAACAACCTTATCCCCCCATTAATTAATTTACCCAGCTTTTAATAATAAAATAATAAAAGACTCATTAATATATTTTAATAATTAATTAAATTTAAATTAAAAACTATGATAAAATTAATCAATTTAGGTTGTTACATTGTTGATATGTCTTATAAAATGACACATTTTATCCTTTATAAAATGAAATGATACCACTAGCATAGTTGTTGTGTTTTCCAAATAAATTGTGAGATTACATGGATTGCCTAGAAGCATAACATCAAATAGAAATAGCATGTTCACGGGACATTTACGAGGAGGAACATTATGGAAGAAACCAAACATCAATTTGAAGTTCATCTCTACCTATCATCCAAAAAAATGATGGGCGAACTAAAGTTGTTAATAGAAGGTTGGTGAAAGACTAAGACAATAAGATAAGTGCTCACATAATTAAATATGCATATAATAATTCAATGAATAAATCTATATGTAAAAGTCCATTTCAAATTCTTAATAAAAGATTTCGAAGAAGAATGGTTGACTTGGCACCATTACGAGATGGAAGCCAAAGCAGTGCACATGGTGAATCTTTTGCAACAAGTGCATAAATAAATTAAAGATTAAAAATATTGGTTCTTGTAAAATTTATTTATTTATTTTCTTTTGATAATGTTTATATTTTGGAGTTGCTCCCCAAATTGGATATCTTGCCCAAATTCAATGTAACTTGTTGATTCATATGAATACTATGAGGGGATGGATGCATAACATGATGATCATGTAATGGATTGGAGAGAACAAATTATTGAATAAGAGAAAGAGGAGATTGCAAAAATCAGGACGAAAAAGGAGATTGCAAAAATTTTAAATGAAATAGATGTAAGAATTGTAGGGAGAAAAAAATAGAAAAAAAAAAAGGATACTTAGTTAATTGGAAAATAAAGGATCAAGCCACACGCATATCGAAATAAAAAATGGAATTAATTACCCAATTTTTTGTGGATCATTTTGTGAGCACACTTCTTTTCTTAGAGAGAGACTTGATGCAGGAGCACACAACACGAAGCTTTTTTCCATTGGATTAAGCTTGTCGATCGAATGGACCTTGTGAATTGTAGAGGACTAGGTATATAGGGAGTGAGCCTCGACAATCCCTCTCTGCCATTGGATCAGGTCCGCACAATCCAACGGTCCACTCAAATTGCGGAGGGAGGCCATCCTTGGGAAGCCACCCTCTTCACCTCCGCAAATTCCACACAACCATCGATATTTCGCCATAATCCAATAATCTTCATTTTTATTCGTTCTTTTGCGGGAAACTTGGAGTAGAACCCCTTGAAAATTAATCGGTCTTAGTCCATCCCCAAAATTTAATGAGTTAGGTGTCAATTAAATGAAAAAAATTAAAAGATTTGTACCTTGATAGATGGATTAGCTTCTGTGGCTTCATTTAAAGAGAGCTCGTCTAATTATGAAACATAATTGTACGAGTATAAATAAAATTATGGGTAGGATTGCATATTTTTATATTTTTGGTTGTCGAAGAAAGGAGAAGAAGAGAGCGGCGTATGAAAGAAGAGGAGAATGAACAATGAAGAAGAGGAGTGGAATACGTGTAGAAAAATAGAAAAAGGAGTAGGAGAAGAATATAATTTGTAGAAGAGGATAGAAGAATCTAGTTACTAGAAACTAACTAGGTGCTATGAAGAGTTTTTTTTGTTTTTTTCTTAGTTTGTAAAATCCCATCTTAAATTTAGTTAAAGAGTATAAGTTTAAAAATAGTGAAACACCTTTAAGGTGGAAGACTATAAATTTCTATTTCAAAATTAATATAAATAAGTTGATGGAGTTTTTAAGATTGCCTTTGTGTATCATGAATTTTATGTGTTTGATTTTACTTTATGTCCATGTACTTTGATGCTTACTTTTCTAGTTGCATTGTTGATTGTGTATTTTTTTTGAATTAGGCTTAGGGATGGATCAATAGAGAAATAGGTTGTACACAATTAAAAAAAATGCAAATGAATTGGTAAGGCCAACTTAAAACAATGAAGAAAAATCTAGGGAAACCCTTAGTGTGATTAGAAGTAACGATCGAAATAAAGTAGGTTAACAATAAAAATATTTTTTAATAGTTTGATAGTGAGCATGACCCATCACATATCATCCCACAGACTTCTAATGAAAGGAGTTAGAGGTGAATAATGCATTTCCTACACCAATCTATGAGAGAAGAATGTGCAAAAGCTTAGAACATAATAGTTGCAAACAAATGAAATAAACAACAAACCATTAACAACATGATTTCTTGGGGAAAACCCTTGACGAAAAACCCCACACTCTAAAGAACACTCAATGTATTATTGAATAATTAAATGGTTACAATTTAAAGTTTTTCTCTCTCAATATGAGTGTTCAACAGTAGCATAAGGATTATGGAGAAATTTTGATAGCATATAAGTAAGTTAAAACTTACACTATGCTTCCCTCTAAACCTAGCATAAAATAAATAGGCATAACAAAACCATAAACCATTTATGGTTTTCCAATGATACATGTTGGAAACAATTGGCTTCCCTCCAACCCTAGCATAAAATAAATAGGCATAACAAAACCATAAACCATTTATGGTTTTCCAATGATACATGTTGGAAACAACCAACAAGTAATTGGCCAACTCCAGTTGCATAACATTCATTTCTTGCTCTGCATTTATTTGATGCCACGAATTAACATTTATTCCTTGCTATTACTTTGCATTTATTCTTTTCCACAACTTTACATTTGTTTTGATTTTGGACAAGGATTTCACATACACATTGTAAGAGAACAAATAACTTCAATTCTAAATTTTGTGTAAAAGTGATTTGAAATGCATTTTAATGGAAAAAATCATTTGTTACATCAATTCAATTAATAAATATTTTTTGTTAAATGGGTAAATCAATTAAATTAAATTATTTTTCATATTGATGATGATGATGATGATGATTACAGTCCACTAAGATCTAGTTGGTTTATAGGACCTTAGTGATTACTTGTGATTCTTTAGAATTTCGTTTGTGCTCTAAAAGCATTAAGAGACGCTTTCCAATATCACGATACTTTTGTTGAGTTAAGAGGTTAGGAAGGTTGGTAGTGTGACAAATATTTTGAAAATGTGATTTAATATAGGTATAGGCTGGATAATCTAACAAAAATTGCTTTTCATCTTCAACCTTCTTAGTGTCACAAAGGTGGCACACTCTTTCATCCCATGGCGTTTTAGGAATTGACCAACTCCCAGTTTCACTATGGATCTAGTGAGAATTTGTTCGTATCTTAACAATGCTTATTTTTTCTTTACACTTGACAAAACAGATAGATAATTTTGATCTTCTATATTAGGGTAGATTATATCCTTATAACACCTTAATTTTATTTTTTTCCTCTAACTCGTTATCACACCACAATTTCTCCTTAAATTTTGATTCCCCAATAGTTTAGCCAAGACCGGACATCTTTATGCCATCCTAGCTTGAGTGGATGGTGGTTATGACTAGATTTTGAAGCAATTTTATGAAGCCTCTTGTCTTCCATGTTGTTTAATTTGTTCTTATACATTAGGTATCTAGTCATAGCCATGGTTCTCAATGGGGGAGAGACTTGTTTCTAAGAGGAGGATGAGATAGGGCGTATTTGCTTTATTTTTGAAATTATAGGTTATAAAATTCTTTGCCAAAGATCAACTGATTTACAATTGTTTTCAAGCCCGTAATAAGCTTTCCATTCCCCAATAATCATTTTCTCAATGCTATAATTCCAATTGAAGTTGTGATGAATATCAATTCCAAGATATATATATATATA
>ML782431.1:36533-94837 GCA_009831015.1 Picea engelmannii
ATAAACTGCTAGGTACTTCCCAATAATGCTGGTTTCCGGTTACCGGCAGCATGTTTTGGTGACTATAGCTTTGAAGCTGTGTATTTTGTCAAAGTTTTGAGTTAATATATTATAGCAGGTACTACACCTTTTTTATTTAAAAATAAAAATAAAAACAATGATATAAAGGTAAATATAGTACAATATAAAAGTAATGATGATTTGTGTTATTGAAATAGTTACCATTCTATTATGTAGATCTTGAAAATAATAATTGTTATTAAGAAGAAGAAAATATGTATGTTGTAAGACGAAATTAATAAATGAGTTTTAGAGGATTATTAATTAAAAATGAAAGGGAATTGGCTTTTAGTTCAACAAATTAACATTCTACATCTTAATTTAAATACACAATTTATAATTAACATTTTAAAGAATTGTTTTTATTATTATACAAACAATGTGAATAAATAGAGGAATATTTTAAGATAAATATATAATTTATGGTTGAGATTTAATAAAAACCATGTAAAGGAAATAGAGGATTAACTTGATAGTATTTTATAATCTAGTATATTTTATCTTATATATAGTGACTCTCAAAATAAATAAATAAATTGATTTAATTTATGTTTTTCATATAAATAAAAGAAAGAAAGTTAAAATTGAAACGAATATAAATAAGATGTGAAATAGAGTAATAATTTTAATGGATAATGAAAATGTGGAAGGAAATGATATCAATTGCATTAGATAATTTTTGTTGCAATACTTGAAATCTAGTCAAAGTAAAAATGGAAAGGTTAAAATATTTGTTGGGTTTTGTTTTTAAAATGTAGAAACAATTGGGGATGTTCTTGTTCTAACTACTTTCATAATAGAAAAATGGCATTTTTCTTAATTATTTGCATCTATTGCGTGTAAGATGCGAAATGGGTGCTACATATGTGACATGTGACTAAAGGAAGGGATAATCAAAGAAGAGGAAATCCAAAAACCAAAAGTGACAGAGTTGGGGAAAAACATTGAGAAGGTTTAAGAAAATAGTGAAAAAACAAAGCAAGTGACATGTATGACAATCATGCATGCTGGTAGATCGATTTCCAAATCTTTAGGTTTCTTGTGCTATATAAAAAATAATGCTTTTACAATCAAAGAAATAGATGTGCCCTAAAAAATGCTTTAAACGCAAGTGTTGCACATGTTATAAATGAGGTTTGTTGTGTAGTGTGTCAATGTTGATATTTGAACCGATGAAAGATTTTAGAGATATCATGGTGGTAAAATGTTGAGTTCAATCTTATTAATCATACAGATAGAAGGTTGGACCAGTTCATTTAGAAGGTTTTGTAACCATTCCAAATAAATAAAAATCAATTAACTTATGTGCCCAAAAGAATATGTCAGATGTCGAATTTGACAAAGGTATTATGGAGTAATATAAAAAATATATATGAATCCTTTTTTTCTAATTGTTAAAAGGAGCTACAGATGAATGAGGAGAGGAAAAATGGGTCGAACATGGTCAAATGAAATCATTCATGACCAATCATAGCGCAATAGATGGAAGGCAAAAGGACAAAAGGTTGATTAATCATGTATGATTTGAAAAATCATAAAGCAATAACTTTAAATTGATGCAATGGTAAGTCAAATATGATGGCGGGTGGAGCATGTAGATCAATGGCTCTCACTAATTGTGGAGCACAAAGGTGTAGATTGTTAGCAGATCTCATTGCCTCCGCAAACCAAAAACCACCCTAATACACGTGGCCAGTTCTTATCGATTGCAGAGGAAAATGACACAATCATAAAAACACTCTTGTTGTCTCCACAAACCACTAAACCAAAATTAACAAAATTGCACAACAGTTATTATTGGTAGGTAAGAACAATCAATGCGCCACATTTTAGTCTTTTGAGCATATTGTCGCCTTTATACATGCCTGGGTGACATGGAAGAAATCTTCAATCCACTTGGTTTGTCCTTGGGGGGAAGTCTCGAGTCAAGGTGTTGTCACCCGATCCTCGACTCCTCCATCCAGTCTGACTCCAAGCTATAATGATCACAAGTCTCCTCCAAAAAGAAAGAAAAGAAAATGTAAAGAAAGTTAATAAAATAAGTGAGGCTAAGGAGGCCTCACTCTTTCTTCTTTCCCCTTAAGTGGGGAACCGATGTGGTGGTGTGTTCAGTTTTCATGCATGATTTCCTTTTTCTTTTTTATTAAAGTTTAATCTATCTCATAATCTAAAGATCAAGTAAACAGAACCACTTTCATAATCTTACAGCGCTACACAACCTTCTTAGATTAGATTTCAATTTCAATCACATTAATCTTTAAGTGTTTAGTTAGCTTTCATTTTCAGTTTTCTCATTTTTGCAATTTATTTTCTGTTGGAAAATAAACCAATCCCCTCGGCTCCCCAAAGTAGGCCCAATGTTGAAAAGGGGCTGGTCAGTGCAGATTCATGTAATTAGAAAAAAAATTACTTTATGCAATTTTGCTTTATTGTTTAAAATAAATATTTCCTCTCAACTCCCTGGTGTATGATCTGAACCCTTGCTATCCTAGGTCGATCTGGGGAACTCATCATAACTGGGGTTGGTCAGTGCAGAGTAGCTTAATAGGAAAATCTTGAAAGCTATTATTGCTTGGTATAGAAAACCGCCTAGAGGGAGTGTGTGAAGTCAGATGGGAACTTTGAGATCTAGGTTCTCCCTGTGTTGGACCTCTGACACCTCTAGTGAGCTTGTTGGTGAAGCCATTGGGTTTCGACAAGTTCTCAGAAAATTTATATACTAAAGGGATGGTCTCTTAAGAGGCCAAATCTAGTGTAAATTTGTTTTCTTGCAATAAAGTTTCACTAAAATAAATCCACATTAATCAACTCTTTCAAAGACATCTCCATAGGGTACATTACATTCTCAACAGCATAACACACAATCTCATTGGCACTGGTCTTAATTTTCTACATTCTAAGAAGACATTTGCTTCAAACATTCATTTTTGCAAAATATTACTTTATTCTTGGAGTATCTATTTTTGCTTATGGTTATTGTACTTGCAAGCATATGTATCCTTTGACTATATCTTATGCAAGTATTTCATTAATTGAATATATTTTCCATATTCTTTTACTTTGTGAATGTGTGAATGATATATGATGCTAGTGTAGATTTACTCATGTTATAGTTGTCTTTGTTACAATAAACTCCTAGACTTCATTTCTTGTACTTAGATTTGTTCAAGTCTTAGTATATTTTGTTAGGGACTACCCCCCTTGGCTTCGCTAGGAGTTTTCCTAGATGGAGGAGTCGAGGATCAGGTGACAACACCTTGAGTCGAGACTTGCCCGCAAGGACACACCAAGTGGATTGAAGATTTCTTCCACGTCACCCAGTTGTGTATAAAGGTGGCAACAGAGCCCAAATCAAAAAATGACAAGCGTGCAATTGTTAGGGGTGATTTTTAATACATTACCCATGCAAACTCAAACAAAAGGTGGTTGTATCACGAAAATAGTTCAATGGGAAAAATTAAATCTAATTCGTATCTTTATGTGGGTAGTGTTACAATTGAGAACCACGGGAAATAAAGCTAGCAACAAAATTTCAAAATTCCATATAAACGGGTATAGTCATTCCCATTTTTATAGTCAATTATATTCCTATATGTATGTTTGTAAGTAGTAAGAGAAAATGAAACCTTTAATTAAGCAAAATCATGGCTTCAATGCGAAACATTGTAACGTCTACTCAAGCCATTACGCAAAATCCTAATTCCAACCATCTAATTGTCTGAAATTGAGACATGTTTGAACCTTGGCTTACCATGAAGACTGTTTATTCATCAAACAACATATCAAAAATTTAGAGATGCTTGTGACATTTTTACCACTTCGGAATGTTTCCTTCACATACAATTGTTCCATCAACCTATCATTTTCCTAAATTCATTTCATTGTGTTCAAAACTCTATAACCCAACCCAAAGAACTATAATGTCTTCAGATGTTTCCCAAGTGATTTTCAATAATAGCTCAAATGCAATATCTGAAATGTTGTTATTACCATACAACAAAACATCCATAGATGAAGAATCCCTAAGTACAAAATTCAATTCCTTGCTAGTGGAACAAAAAGAATATTTATTTGTGAGGTTGTTACATAAAAGGCATATATTCTTGAATTTGCCTTGCCTTTTCCAACGGATATTTTCTCAGACCTGTCCAAGGAGATTATTGAAATAACTCATTTAATTCTAAATATGATAAGTATTGTATAGCTTCTTACAATTGCACGAGTTGAAATGTTCAATTATTCTAAGTATTTGTCAGATGCCATACATGATCAATTAATCTAATTCCCTTCTCTAAAGTGTTTTAGGCATCATTCATATCTTATTTATCTCATGTTATACTATCATTTTTCCCATTTTGAACATTTGGGATTTAACAAAATTTATTAGCAAGGTAAACCCCTTCTCATTTTAGAATGGACAAAGATTGTCAGAGGTCAAGGTTAGAAGAATGGTTTTAATATTTTCGTTGACCAATTCATGTATATTGTTTATACAATTGTTCACAATGAATTTCCGCCAAGATTATTTACAGAATGTAAGACATTGTTGCTTCAGTTGAGTCTTGATTCTAGGGTAGGAGATTGGAATCCTTTTGAATAATGCACTATTATCAAAATTTATGGTTCTGAACTTAAACTAGACTTGCTTCCAGCCTTCCTAACCCCAAGAGTTTTTACTTTAGAATACACTAAGGAAAGGTTGAACTCGAACTTCATCCATTTTTCTACAAGAAAACAAAAGGTCACTTTCTCTTTGCATGTTGAAGTATTTTCTTTTATGGTCAATAGTATGCTCTACCTGTGGTAGAGAAAATGAGAAAATGTGCCCATTTTAGACCTCAAATTTCCCCTAATGATTATTTTGACTGATGATTACTAGAGTTCAACCAAAGTGAATGTTGTAGTAAGTTCTATTGCAACTATGGAAATGAATCTAGACAGTAGTACATTAGGGCAAGAAATGGATTATATAATGGAGACTTGTAATAGAATGAAAATGATCAAAAAGAGGATTAAAAGGAACCAAATGATCAATATAAAAGTCTAGTCGATGGACCATTGCCAAAAAGAATGAAAATAGATTCAAAACTAGAATTAAAAGAAGAGTCAGAGGAACAAAGTATTGAGAGACAGAAAGAGGATGACATAAATGCTAATAGGTTAATTAATGGAAATTTTGTGATTTCTATTGTTTGGATTCTAGAAATGAGCAATCCAAATGAAATGTCACCAAGTGTTGAAATTTCAAGGGAAATATCAATTATTGAGAAAGATATTGATGTTTTTACTGAAATGGTTTTAACTAAGAAGCAGTCTAAGCAAACAAAAGAGAAATGTTTTTTCTCAAACAAATCATGAAGGGTTAGCACCTCCTAGATTATAAAATTTAGTCAACTGTGAAAAAGGCACATTTGATATGGCCATTCTACAACCAAAGGTAGACTCGAACTAAAGGAGAAATCAAGACTCATGAATATGAGACTACAAGGGTTAATTTTGATCTAGACAAAATGCATGTGGGTGACAAGATAGAATGGGATAAACAAAATGGTAATATGGTATCAAGGGATTTCATACAAGCCACAATGAATGTCAAGAAGCTGAAAGGAATGGTGAATAAGTTAGAAATTTAGTTGAAGCAAGAAAAGATTGTTAACAAAGCAAGATTAGTAAGTATTTGTGATCTTGAATAGATGGTGTTTCTCTTGGAGAAAATCCAAGTAATAAATATGTTGCCAAATCCTTAGTTAAAGAAAAGGATAAAGAAATTCACTTTTAAATTCAAAACTAAAGACACCAAGTTCCGAGCATATTCAACCTAAGGGGCACAAAAGGAAAAAAACCAATTGGTTGAGCAAGTTTCAAAGTTAAAATAGAAAAATACCATATTGGGTCAAATCATTGATAAGTCAAAGGAAGAAAAAGAAGCAATTGTGTCATCCATCCTAGCTCAACAAGAATCCACCCTAGAAGTGGAAATTAGAAAGGAAGATATTTTGGCAAAAGGAGTCGAGGTAGAGAAAACAATAAGTTTGAAGAATAAAATTTCTGAAATTTCACAGAAATTATTAAAAGATGAAGCAAATGTCAAATGGAAGAATGTAGAAATTATGCAGATGAAATCACAAATAAAGAAAAGAAATATAATAATTGATGATTGTCATAAACAATTAGTTGAAAGAGACAAAAAAAAATGGCTAAAAGAATAGTAGCTGGAAAGAGATTTCTTGTTGGAGAAACACATAATTTGGGATCATATTATATTAATAATGGAAAAGCTCAGGGGTCGTTTTGATGTTGTACAACAAATTAAATCTTTATCATAGTATGTACAAATTGAGATTAACAAAGCTTGGACACAGTTAGGGGATAAAGCACAAGTGGTGGAAGAAGTAATTAAGTTTCTAAATGGTAGAACTTAATCTGAGTTAATTACTATGGTAATCGAATGTCTATGATCATGGCATCTAGTGAAGTGCATGTGCATACAAAGAGAAGCTTAATATTGATAGTTTTATCACACAAGTTGTAGGTTGGGAAAATCCCGAACCAACCACCAATTGGCGACAACTTAGAGAGAAGCTACCCACTGTCACCTTAGGCAGGTGTTCTCGTCACTTTAGAGGTGAGGTAGTCATCTCAAGGGGGGAATCCAGGTGACCCTAGGGGGAATTGATATGGAAAATGTGATGAATGAATGGATGTATCTAAAGTTAAATTCTCTATATGGTAAAGGGAACTTGGTAATGAGTCTAGAGGGTTGGTTAAGGTTGCCAATGCTTTGAGTGACCTGCCAAGAGACAATACATGTTCGAGACATAATGAAAACCAAGTATACAATGCAGTATGTTAGGTGGAAAAGAAAGTTAAGATTGTTGTTCCTAATTGCAGCAACAATCAATGATATATATCAGCATATAAAATATAATAAGAGCTATGAAATAAGTGCTAAAAGTCTAGTTAAATAAGCAAGAGACTAGCTAGTAAAGACTAGTTTAACTCAAGAATGAAAGAGAAAAAATTTAGCATATAAAGCAAGGTTGTCACAAAAATATTACTGCAGTGATATTTATCATCCTTATGGCTGTAGAAAACCAAGCCTTATAACAGAAAATTCAGCCAATGAAAATCACCTCAAACTAGCCCAAAAAGTGCACTAGGGTTAGTAGTTTGTTAGGGCAAAGTTGTAGCTCATTTCTAGGGTTAGTTTACAAGTTATCTAGGTTTAGAGGGTTAGATTTATGCAACCCTAATGGATGTAGGTTAGTTTAATTACAGCAGAAAGTTTTAGTGGGTGAAATAGGATGCCTTAATGAGACAAGATAGCCTAGGGCTCAAGGAACAATATCCAAGTGATAGAACTTCAAACATCAACTTTTCACATTTACCAATGCAACGTCTTAATTCTCCAATGCAACGACTAGTGCCTTTGACTAATGGTTTAATGGGATCAAAATTAAAAGGATAGAGCTACTACCTCCTTGGGAGTATAAAACCTCTTATTCCCCCAGGCAAGTAACCTAGCTAGGGTTTAAAACTAAGGGTTGTATATCCTTATACTTCCTTAGCAAACCCTTGCAATAAATAATTCTATGCTTAATATTATGGTGGAGCTAAAGTAAGAGTGTATGTACTTATCCTCCCTACCTAGCCTTAGCAACAATCAACCTTGAGCTTGAATTTCAAAAGATAGCAACAAGTAAAATGCCTTACCAATCCAAATAGCAACAAGATAAACCATAACATGCCAAGATAAACCACCACAATAGCTAAAAAGACTTCGAAGAGCTAGTGCCTCATCATCATGTACTCCATAACCAAAGAAAGAGCCATACCATAGCACAAGAGAACCAAAAGCTTCAAGGTAGCGAAAATTTCAGTCCTTAGCTCTTCACAAAGGGAGAGTTATGTCTTAAAATGAGATTTCATGATATCTATTTATACAAAATGTCTATCACATAGTTTTTCCACTTAGAAAGGGTAAAACATAAGATAAGGGGTCCACAACCCTTATCTTACCCCTTACATCAAAATAATATTAAACAATTCATCTTAAAATTCACTTCTACACAAAAGAAACCCTAGAACAAGGTGACGCCACCCCTTTATGGGACATTTTGGAACTTGAGCAAGTCATTGGAGAAGATATGAAAGTTGTTGAGGCTCTTTGAGCCTCATCGTCATTTTCTAAGCCTTATCCATGCCTCATCCGGTGAAAATATTCCAAGTGTCAATGTGAAATCACTCCATCACCATCAAACCCGTTCATGCATGACGTCATCCCTCAAAGATGATGTTTTGTCTCTCCTAGGAAAATAGTTTGGGTGCTAGGGGATGGATAAGATCCTTCATGATGTCAAGTAAGCCTCCAAAGGCATCTCTCTGTCATCTGGTATGTGGGCCTACCACATCCAACCTGTGGGCTCCTTGCCCCATGGAAGCACAACCTAGGATTTCTCTCCCAAAACTAGCCCCCAAGCAAGGTCCCACAAAACAAAAGGGTACGCCCTCCAAAGGACTCAAGTCAAATATATCATGACAATTATAAACCACGTCTAATAAGAAAGGCACCTAAACATGTGCATCAAAACTACTTCATCAAATTAAACAAAAGCTCAAAACCCTATACAATTGACCAAGTTGAAGTATGGGAGGGGTGTCATAAAATTCCTATTGGCTGGACCAAGGCCCTCAAGTAGGGGATGCTCCCAAGGATGGCCTTTCAAGGTCATGAAATGGATGATGAGGTGGAAGGGGTTTAGACTTCATAGGTCATTGAGTTTCATGACATACAAGGGCTCGTATTATCTCATTCATGTGTTCCTTTGTAGAGGGTGTGTGGCACCTTCGTTTGCAATGCATTTTTTCCAAGCCCATATTTTTTTCATTCTTTGTTTCTTTCATGTTTCAAGGAATGAGTTGAAGTTCATTGTCCTGGTGTGGTATCCAAATAATGACAATTTCATTCACAAATACCTCGCGAAGATGAGAAGTTTGGCTTGTGATGAGACACTCTTTCTCTCAGTGGTGTAACTGAGAGCCACTACCATGGCTTGGTGACCAGATGATGGTAATGTCATACCACTAAATACTCATGATCATGATAGGTCGGCTCGTGATGAAACCTCCCATCCTCCAACTAACCCCCTAATCATTCATTATCATTCAATTTTGTAGGTCCCCCTTTTTCTTACAGAGAATCGTTTAATTACTTTCTCGGGGATCCATGGGTGAAGCATATGGAAGGTTAATATATAGGATTTTATCTTTTTGTATCCAACAACAATCCCTATGGGCCTTCAACCCCTTCTTCCCATGAAATGAGGTACATTTTCTTCTTGGGTCGCTAAATTAAAAAGGCCTGGAAGAGGGCACTATAATGGGAAAGTAATGAGTGGAAAATGGTATGTATGATCGGGAATGGTATGATAACCCCTCAAGGTACCCCTAGTTGCAAACCTTCCCTAAAGGTTGACCACTTACTAGGAAATATATGACACTCACCAAGGTGGAACAAGGTCAAAATCATAATGTCCAGACAGACGTTCTATAATCAAAATTAGTTCAAACGCAACATGCTTGAATGCCTTAAATATTAGGATGATCACCTGCCACAATACCTGACTTGTACCACATGGAGCAAGACCCATCTGCCTTCGAGAAGCTAGATAGTGTAGTGGATGCATTGACAATGGATCAGAATGTGGTGATAGAGCAGGCTTCTGTATGTGAAAGTGGAAATTATTGGTAATGTAGTCTCTCGGCACTCCATATCTACAACATGAGGACCTCGAGACATGATCTCCTTAGTTATCCAAAAAAATGGGGATAACATATGGCTCCTACTTGGGTACATGTGCTCTTCGTAGAGTGCATGAGAACTGCAACATCTCTTGGTGGACCTGTGCCTACATTGAAACAAGAAACGATAAAATCTAGGGTGGTTATATCACCCTTCACCCATATACATCAAAATCAAAAGAAAACTAATCTAGAAAAGAAAATTTTAGCATTTTTTCAAAAATTTCTAAACTAAGCATGAAATTGATGTGAAAGTAGAGAAAAATGAAATATGAAATGCATGTAAACTAATATGAGCAATCAAGATGAAAATGTAAGGAAATCAATATGACCTACTTACCTGGGGCCTTGGGGCCTTGAAGATCAGGTGATGAGTGATGTCAAGTGAAGTCATACAACCAGTGCAATTAACTGATCATCTCATCAAAGTATCTCCCCCTGTGCTTAATTATGTAAAACAACAAAGATAATTCAAGCACATAATGATCATGAGCATATATATATATATATATATATATATATATATATAATCAATCGTGAAATGAGACTCATGGAGATGGGAGGGAGGGAGGAAATCCTGCTAGAAATAATATCCACAACTCTGATAATCCAAGAAATCATGCTTGAAGTGATAGCCACAAGATCGATCAACCCATCTCTGAAGAGGACTATCATATATAGATGATGGTTCATATTCATTCATGCACAATGATCCACCGCTATTTGAAGACTAAGAAGTGATGAGAGAGTGGAAGAAGACTACATGGATTCCCATAGAAGAAGATAAGAGGTAAGGGATAACCTCATTTCTGGAGAAAAACTCCTCCCTCGGACTTAGGAAACATCGCTTCTTTATCTGCAAATCCCCACCAAAAGTCTCAATATGAAAGTACTTTTCGTTTGGAAGTGTGGACCTCGAAGTGCCCTGGGATGGCCACAACCCGGTGTCTATCAAAGTTTGAGCACAGTGGCTGAAAATCCTCATAGAACAAATCTACATCACAACTCCCAAGGGATGGTCGAAAATCATCCTGAAAATGTTGCATTGGATCATCTTCTAAGGGACAAAACAAATATGTAATCATATCATCATCAAGACACCAAATATTTGAATCATACATGCATGAAGACCAGTCCTTTGAAGATGACACTTCAACCCCCTCTACCCGGGAGCTACCCTTAATGTCATAAATGGGATCTCTGTCAATAATGAAGCAACCTACATCCCATCTATGTCTCCCAACCTATATGAAATCATCAATGTGGTCATCAACTATATCTGAGAGTTGTTCCACGAATTCATCTACATCATAAGAGTTGATTATTTCTTCACAAGACTGGAGAACTTCATTTTCTTCAAAAGGGAAAGTGGATAACAATGTCTCGTTCAAGCCTTCTGCAAGAGAAACTTCATCAAGATCCCTTTGAAAATTTTCTTCATTTCCACATTCATGGAACAAAGCATCATCAAAGTTTTCAAAAGGATTATAACTTTGATAACCTCATTTCTGGAGAAAAACTCCTCCCTCGGACTTAGGAAACATCGCTTCTTTATCTGCAAATCCCCACTAAAAGTCTCAATATGAAAGTACTTTTCGTTTGGAAGTGTGGACCTCGAAGTGCCCTGGGATGGCCACAACCCGGTGTCTATCAAAGTCTGAGCACAGTGGCTGAAAATCCTCATAGAACAAATCTACATCACAACTCCCAAGGGATGGTCGAAAATCATCCTGAAAATGTTGCATTGGATCATCTTCTAGGGGACAAAACAAATATGTAATCATATCATCATCAAGACACCAAATATTTGAATCATGCATGCATGAAGACCAGTCCTTTGAAGATGACACTTCAACCCCCTCCACCCGGGAGCTACCCTTAATGTCATAAATGGGATCTCTGTCAATAATGAAGCAACCTACATCCCATCTATGTCTCCCAACCTGTATGAAATCATCAATGTGGTCATCAACTATATCTTATATTTGTTCCACGAATTCATCTACATCATAAGAGTTGATTATTTCTTCACAAGACTGGAGAACTTCATTTTCTTCAAAAGGGAAAGTGGATAACAATGTCTTGTTCAAGCCTTCTGCAAGAGAAACTTCATCAAGATCCCTTTGGCAATTTTCTTCATTTCCACATTCATGGAACAAATCATCATCAAAGTTTTCAAAAGGATTATAACTCATCATGTTCTCTTCTTGATGTGCAAGAGAAGAAAAGGTTGGATGTCCTTATCAAGTGGAAGGGCAGAGACTTCATATTCATCATATGTCTCATCTGGATTTTCTTCACCGGGATCTTCTTCAAGATTTTCTTCATCCTCATTTACAGGAAAACCTTCTCTACAAAGAACGTCTTTGATCTCTTGGAAAGTATCTTGCAAATTCTGGGTAGCTGGTCGATAGTGCTTGAGAAATTATTCAATGATCTTGGTAGAAGAAGGGATGCTCTTCAAATTACATGAGTGTGCAAGCAAATTCATTTGACTTGATTCCAGCGAAGATACAAAAATTTTCATTAGCACATCTAAGCTTGAAGCATACTTCATATAATTGATGACATGGGTGACTACTAGAGCTGGATTGCCATTAAATTTAGGGCAACTTTCCCTCCATTCCGGGGAGCAACAATTTGGATATCCATGGATATTCTGAACATCCAAATAAAGATAGACTTTATGGAAATCCTATGGTAAGTCCCATGAGGCCATGGTTCCAATACTTAGGGTAATAAATCAATGGAGTCGTCGGATGAACTCAAGGCTCATCAAAGGATGGAAAAAGGGAAACAAGGAAAGGTGGGTTCTTGGAAGGTGGAGTCTTCAGATGAGATTCAAGAAGAGCTCATTAAAAGGTGAAAAGGGAAAGTCCCTTAGGTGGATTTTCCAGGAAAGCTAGGGAAAAGGCTTTGGCATAGCTTGCCAAAGTGTCGTTAGGGTTCGGAATGTTGATGTTTTCGTAGCTACAGGAGGTATTTTCCTCTTAGACATATTTTATTAGAGAAGAAGAAGATTCCAAGAATTCAAAGGAATACCATTTAACAGTTGAAGAACACCCCAGAAAAGAATAAAGTGGAATAGAATACCACAAAAGAGAATTTGACCCACAGGAAATAATAATAATGTGGAAATATAATTTCCAAGAAGAGAAGTTGGCCCATAGAATTAATAAAGTAAATTTGAAGATCCAAAATAAGAATTTGGCCCTAGACAGACTCTCACATTAGTATAAATATAAATTTGGGTTAGTTCATTTGAACAACCACACAATTCTCCTTTCTACAGTGCACACTAGGGAGTTGCAATTTCGTTATTTCTGGTTTCTGGTTCTCTTGGAGAGTATGCCCCACTTGGGGAAGGATATTATTGGTTGTTCTTGGTGATCTCTCTTGTGTGCTTACCTCTGGAAGAGTTGCGCTAAGGTTGTGTGGTGCTTCCTAGTTGCAGTTGCAGTTGTAGTTGCAGTAGCAGTTGTAGTTGAAGTAGCAGTTGCAATTGTAGTTGCAGTTGCAGTTGCAGTAGCAGTTACAGTTGCAGTAGCAGTAGTAGTTGCATTAGAAGTTGTAGTTACCATTTATTAGTGGTGCCAGCTCTGTGGTTCTAGTTCTAGTGATGTGCCTATCTTGGTGCCAGCTTCGTGGTGTGCTATCTTGGTGTCAGTTCTATGGTGCTTCTCAGTTGTCTACCCTCACCAGGGTTTGACAAGAAGAAGATAAGTATTTTTTATCAGGGTTTCTTCAGTCTTGGTTTACTCTTGTGAATAGATCTTGATCATAGTTGTATTGGAATATTGGAAAGATTATCTCTAAGAAAAGTTGGTTGGGTTTTTCCCCCATTTGGGGTTTTCCCGGGATAAATCTTTGTGTCCTCTTGTGCTTGTTTATATATTGCTTATATATTTCAGTATATTATTATTGAATGTTAAAATAAGATAAAAAATCTATGGTAAATCTAATGTTAACGAAACTAATAAAAATCTAACATGGAAGAGGATTCAAAATCCTCCCCGGCAATGGCACCAAAATTTTATCACACAAGTTGTAGGTTGGGCAAAGCCCGACACAAACACCAATTGGTGACAACTTAGAGATCACCTACCCACTTTCACCTTAGGAAGGTGTTCCCTTCACTTTAGAGGTGATGTAGTCACCTCCAGGGGGGAATCCTGGTGACCCTAGGGGGAATTGAGATGGAAAATGTGATGAATGAATGGATGCCCCTAAAGGTCAATTCTCTAAATGGTAAATGGAACTTAGTAATTATTCTTGAGGGTTGTTTAAGGTTTCCAATGCTTTGAGTGACCTTCCAAGAGAAAATACATGCTTGAGACACAATGAAAACCAAGTATACAATGCAATATGTTAGGTGGAAAAGCAAGTTAATCTTTTTTTCCCTAATTGCAGCAACAATCAGTGATATATATCAGCATATAAAAGTTAATAAGAGTTGTGAAATAAGTGCTAAAATTCTAGTTAAGTAAGCAAGAGACAAGCTAGTAAAGACTAATTTAACTCAAGAATGAAAGAGAAAGACTTTATCATATAAAGAAAGGTTGTCACAAAAAGCTTACTACAGTGATATTTATCAGCATTATGGCTGTAGAAAATGTGATGTCCCATTCCCAAGAGTAGGCCAGCAGGGAGTGACTTAGTAGTCTATGTGTTCCCGTAGACTATAGTTAGGCACAAATAGGGAACAAGATGGAGAAATAAGGAGGAATTGATGGCTAAACGATGAATTAAGCCAAAATACTTGGGAAAAGTCACTTAAGCCTAAGTCAACAAATAATTGGAATGAAAAGGTGCTAAAGGGGGACTTAATTAATTAATTGCTCACCTTAGGAGGAAAAGCGCCTAGCTTAAGTGAGGTCAATGGTGAATTAGATTGGGAAAGGTATAAAGGGAGGAATTTGACGTAATTGCTCATTATGCATTGTTATGATTTGATGTTGAGAGTTCCCAGAGGAGGAAGAGAGTCGACCTTACTATTTTGTGGATTTCTGGAGGAAACCACCACCATTGATCGGTTTCGGTATTGAGAGACACACCCTAGCCCATCGGAGATACCATCTAGGTATTTCACCATACTTTTCAGGAGTATCCATTGCAGAGTGCGCAGCTCAACCAGTGAGGGTGCAAGTTAGTTTGACGATTTGGAGAGATGCACGAAATCCAAGTCCAGATTGCAGTTTCCTTCCAACCCATTTGAGATCCAACCAGGGCGCTTCTATTGAGATATCTATCGTCGGATTCTGACGATGGAATCTTTCATATCGTATCATCTAGCCATTTAGGGTGCAACTCTTCCGGACAGACATTTGGGGTTGCATGCAGAGTATAAGAGCAGATCCGAGCAATTCCTTCCGACCCAGTTCTGCATTTGGCGAGATGATCGTTTTGAGCCATATAGCATCAAATTCCATTGGTGGAATCCTTTGGGGCGCATCCAGTGTC
The DNA here is from genome assembly GCA_009831015.1 of Picea engelmannii. Classification (NCBI taxonomy): domain Eukaryota; kingdom Viridiplantae; phylum Streptophyta; class Pinopsida; order Pinales; family Pinaceae; genus Picea; species Picea engelmannii. The sequence goes on from ML782431.1 coordinate 51,855, forward strand.
CCAGGAGGTGCGCAAACCCCCCAGGGGTCCAGATCCAGTGCCTCAGAGACCAAATCCGAGATCTGACACTCATCCATTTCAGTATAGAGGCCAGAGCGCTTATGTTGGAGCAATTTCCAACGCATTTTGACGGTCTATTCTTTCGGACGTGTTTTCCAGCTGGTAGCAGTTACCGTACTTCCCCGGAATCGCATATTTTTGTCGATCTATCCGTGCATGCATCAGATCTGCTATCATCTTCTGATCACAAGTATTTTTATGCTATTTGCTTGTATTCTAGTGATGATCCATGAGATCTAGTTGACGTTTATATTCTATATTTCTAGTAGGCTATTGTATTTCCATGCTTGAACCGTATAATACATGATATTGGGTAGTTGATGTTCTTACTTCTGCATGTGTCCTTTATATGTTGTTAAAACCATAAATATGTAGCATGCACATGCAATAACCAACATGCACATGAAATAACCAACATGCACATGAAATAACCAACATGCACATGCAATAACCCACATGCACATGCAATAACCATCAAGATCTCAAACATACAACTGAAACACATCCAAAAACCCCCCAGTGTATCATATCTGCAAGACAAAACAATAGATCAGTAGCAAATATCTTGATCAGCAGGATCAGGGATATTTCAGTGGTATCAGAGCTTTAGTCCTGCCATCCTGTGACTAAAGACAATGAATACATCAGAAGAACCAGATGGTCGTGAGAACGTAGGTGACGAATATGTCACTTACAACAGGCGTAGGGAAAGAAGGGATAGGCCTAACTTTCCTCCCTTCCCTCACAGTTCAGAGGAAGAGGAAGAAGCACATACAGAAGCAGAGAGAAGATCATAGCATGAGGCCAAGCGCGAAATAGAGAGGAGGCCAGGTGACAGATATGAGCGACCAGAGGCCGGTGGTAAGGCCCACGTGGATCCAAATGCAGCCTTCATGTAGGTTATCAGTGATATGCTAGCTAGTCAATGGACCATGTCTCAATATTTGTCTTAGGTATCGAATAGACTGGCTATGGTAGACATTCTGGGCACATAAGCCCCACACGTAGCACAGGGGAACTTAGGGGCAGGCAATAGACCCCAGTCACCCACTCGCACATACACCTCTGCGAGTAGGATTCCACGTCCGTTGTTTCCCATTTTCCAGAGGGAACCCATGGTAGCAACATAGATACCGATAGCATAGAGACCGCCCACTCATGCAGAGGACATTGCAGAGTATCAGAGAGAGTATGCAGCATTGCGCCATGACTTCCATCAGGATATGACCTTAGTCGAGTATTGTGGACTCAGACTCAGGAACCTCCCCAGAGAGCCACAGAGGGGAGGACCACAGCAGCAAGGGCATAACATTGATTTCATCCAGAAAGTTGGTAAACTCACCATACCTTCTTTTGACGGATCGTCCAAATGCACCGCAAGAGCTTGGGTACATAAACTAGACACCTACTATAAGCTCAACCAGATGACCGAGTCAGAGGCCATCATTTTCGCCACCCTACACTTGGAGGGTGAGGCACACGAGTGGTGGTATCACAGATTGGTGACATTGGGTCACAGTCGCATCACCTCCTACAGAGAGTTCACAGAGAGACTCATGGATAGATTTGGCAGGAGGGATCCAGAGATCCATTTCAAAGATCTAGCCCAGTTGAGACAAACTGGGACAGCAGAGGCATTCATCTCAGAGTTTCAGAGGGTAGCAGTGGCAATGACAAACATATCTGAGCCCTGATTGGTCATGCTATTCATAGAAGGGCTCACAGAACCCTTGAGAGGGTGGGTGAAAGCCTACCAGCCTCATACCTTGTAGGATGCCATCCGACGCACTAGATATTTGGCGGATTCAGTGCCAAAAACTAAACCCTTCATCAAACCCTTTGTACCACAGAGAGACAAGGATCAGAAGAATCCTCAAAGTGAATGGAAGGGCAATCCCAAGTTGGATGATGATACGCGACGAGAGTTGATGAGGAAGAAGCTTTGCTTCTCCTACAGAGACCCTTGGGTCCCAGGGCATAGATGCATGGGAAAGGGACAGATCCACTACATTGAAGTGGAATCAGGTAGTGATGGGGAGGATGAGGATGTTGAGGCATCGACAGACAATGATTCAGAGACTGAGACCATTCATGAGCCAAAACAGAAGCTGAAGAAACCTCATATATCGGCTAGGGCACAGCCCAAGGAGGAGGTAAAACCTCATAGAGAGGTGAAAGGGAGAACTATAGCCACCCTTTCAGGAGTACCTAGGTACAACACTCTCAGGCTCAAGGGACTTATACAGGGGCAACGCATGACATCGTTAGTTGATGGTGGGGCCACCCACAACTTCATAGATGCATCCTTAGCAGCCAGGAGGGGGTTACGCACGAAGGAGTTTGAGGGATTCCATGTAGCAGTGGCAGATGGATACATGATCCAGATGGATATTGGTGGCCACCCACCTTTTCCAACTGGCTCAAAACAGTTTTCTAACAATTTTGGTAATTTACTATTTTTAGCAGTTTTCACTTTCAGAGCCTTTTTTAGGCCCTAAACGATGTTTTTTGGGAAAACAGGTTTGCAATATGTAAGTTCCTTTGATATTTCACCTAAAATGAATCTCCTCGATGATACCTTTCCAACGGGATATCATACACCTAAAACGGAGATCGTATGCAAAAGTTACGACCCCGGGAAGTTGATGTACTAACTTACCCAAACGGGGCCAACATGACTTTTGGCGCTTCATCTCCTAGGGTTAGGTTTTTGGATGTCTAGGGTTTTTGGCATTCCTTCTTATTGTAAAAAGTCCTTCAAACCCTCATTGTAATGATCTTCTTGTGAATGAGCACATCTGTCACATCTCTTCTCAGAGATAAGCCGCCACCATTCCAGCAAGCTTGTTTTCGTTGCATTTTACAATTTCCAGCTTATTTCTTTATTAATAGAAAACCAGTTTTACTGTGTCTCTGTTATTTTGTGTTAAGCACCTGTTAATAATTTGTATTCATTTTGTTATGCTCATAAAATCTGGATCAATGGTATCAGAGCGGTTTGCTCCTTGTCGTCTTAATGCATGTCCCCAACGAGGTCGGAGTACAAAGAGTTGGGTCTTGAGCTTGTTTCTCTTGAGGACAAAAGCTCTCGCACGCCCAAGCGACCTCTCATGGCAGGAGAAAAGAAAGATGATGGAACAGGAGATCCTTTCAAACTGTTGATTGAGGAATCCCTCAGGCAACAGAGGAACGAGATGATGGATAGTTTCGCGCAAATCCTTTGGCGGCTACCAACAGGCGACACATCTTCTTCAAACGGAGGCACAGCCCCCTTCAAGGTACAAATAAACTTCAATATTCCTATATTTGAAGGTCAGATAGACGCAGATGCTATAGACAAGTGGTTGAATCTACTAGAAGGGTATTTTTCTGTCCATAACTTTTCGAATAGAGAAACGATTACTTTTGCGCTCCTCAAAGTCATTCCCCATGTCAAAGATTGGTGGGAAACTTTCTGTGAGCAAAAGGAAACAGAGGAACCCTCATTATTTTCAATCACGGCCACCTGGGAATCCTTCAGGGATGCTATTAAGGAACAATACTACCCTGTCGGAAGTTATGACAACCTATATACCAAATGGACCACACTGCGCCAAGAAAGGGACCAAGCAGTGTCAGATTTCACAAATATCTTCCATACCTTGCGCACCAAGATGGGTATCAAAGATTCAGAGCTACATTTTGGTGCTCAAGTACCGCGATGCTCTGCATAGATACATCTAGACCGAAATGGAATTTTTGGACATCTCATCCTTGGGCGCGGCCTACAGATATGCCGTCAAAATCGAGCAAAAGCTCAAACAAAAGACGCGGCTATTTGGGCATGGGAACCCCGCACAAAAAAATCCAGGAAAGGGTGGCCCCAACCCACAAAACAAAGGACAGATGAAATATGGACAGTATCAGGACAATCAGTCCAAGCTGCAAGCAAAGAAGGACACTAGAAAGACAAAGAAAGACACTGGGAAGTGGTGCGACTTTCATAAGAGCCCTTGGCATAACACTATTGATTGCCGCTCAAAGTAGTCACTGGTGGCCGAAGTGAAAGCCTCTTAATCATATGCAGATTCTGACTCTGAGCCAGAACCAGGAAGGGGAAGACGGATCATTGACATGGAACCTAGTTCCACCGTTGCTACCACCAAGCTCTAGCCTGGTGAACTAGACAAGCCAGAAGAAGGAGAGAGCCTCTTTCATTCACAGATCTGGGTAAAAGGCACCCCGTTGCACTTCATCGTTGATAGAATTAGCCAAAAGAACCTCATCTCAACAGAGGTCGTCAAGCAGTTGGCCCTGCCAACAACATCGCACCCACAACCCTGAACCATTGGATGGCTCCGCCAAGGAAGCGATCTTCGCGTCAGCCAACAGTGTCGATTGTCATACGGCATCAAGCCCTTCAAAGACGAGGTATTGTGTGATGTTTCTCCTCTCGAATTTTGTGATGTTCTTTTGGGCCAACCTTATTTATGGAAACGTCATGTTGTATATGAGTCTTGGCCTCGTAGTGTTATTATTACTTTGAATAGGAAATTGTACAGGATACCCGAGGCAGTCCCACCTAGTGATATTTCCTTGATCTATGCTAAGCAATGCAAGAAGGTCATCTCTCAGATGGGGAAGTTTGTCGTCTTCGTGATTCGCTCTCAGAATAAGCGAAAGATCACATCCACATCTAGGGTCTATGCGGCCAACCTGTCCACACAGCAGACGCAAGTAGACAAGTTCGTGGAAGAATACTCGGATATCTTCTCCTCACCTACAAGGGTACCTCTGCACTTCCAGGTCAAGCACCCCATCGATCTGACCCCCGATGCACCACTTCCCAATGGGCCATTCTATCGTTGCTCTTTGTTAGAGAATGAGGAGATCAAGCGACAGATCCAAGAACTACTCCACAAGGGGCACATCCATCCCAGCTCATCACCTTGTGGGAGCCCAATCATGCCGGTACAAAAGAAAGATGGAACCTGGCGACTCTATATTGATTATCGGGCTCTGAATAAAATCACAGTCAGAAACCAGTACACGATTCCCCGAATCAACGACCTCCTTGATCAACTCATGGGGGCCAAATACTTCAATAATATTGATCTAAAGTCTGGCTACCACTAGGTCCCAATAGAACAGACAAATGTATGGAATACCACCTTCAAGTCAAAGGAAGGCCTTTTTGAATGGTTGGTCATGCCCTTTGGTTTGACAAATGCTCCAGCCACTTTCATGAGGATGATGGACGATATCCTGCGACCATTCACCAATACTTTTTTAGTGGTGTATCTGGATGGCATTCTAATTTATAGCAAGACTTGGGATGAACACTTGCAGCAGGTTCTGCACACCCTGCAGCAACACAAGCTATACACCAACTTGGAAAAATGCTCCTTCGGCATGGACAGGGTCCATTACCTGGGCTACATCATTGATCAACATGGCGTACATGTGGATCCATCCAAGATCCAAGTCATCCATGACTGGCCAGCCCCAACCACACTCACTGAGCTTCAGAGCTTCTTGGGCCTTGCCAATTTCTACCACAGGTTCGTGCTAATATTCTCCCATATTGCATGGGCCCTCAGCCAAATAAACAAGGATGGTGGTAAGGTGAAATTTGCGTGGGGTCGGTCCCAACAACAAGCGTTCGATGATTTGAAGCAGCGCTTGTACTCAGCCCCAGTACTTTCACTACCAGACCTGCAACATCCCTTTGAGATCAAGACAGATGCTTCGGACTATGCTGTGGGCGTCGTTCTCACTCAACACGACCACCCCGTGGCCTATCATAGTGAGACACTGTCAGATACTGTTTGTAAGTACCCTACTTACAACAAAGAAATCTACTCCATTGTGAAATCCTACCGCCAATGGAGACATTACATTCTTTGGAAGGAGACAGTCATCCACACTGATCATAAGCCACTGCAGTTCATGCAAACATGGGGAAAATTGCAGAATGACCGCCATCAAAAGTGGTCCACATACTTGCATCAATTCCACCTCAACATCAAGTATAAAATAGGAAGCACCAATCGCATCATTGATTGCCTCAGCAGACCTCCAGTCGCGGAAGTCACCACGGTGCTAGACTCTTGCAGCCATGAGACCTCTGGATGGCCCCAACTCTATGAGACAGACTCTGACTTCGCCACCACCTACTAAATGTTGGGTGCAAATGCAGTTGTCGATAATTTCCATCTTCAGGATGGGTTGTTGTGTCGTTTGGGCCATATCTGTGTTCCATCAAGTGAGTGAGCGAAGCTGATCTCAGAAGCCCACTACAGTCGGGTGGAAGGACACTTCGGTGTCAAAAAGACAGTGGCGATGCTACAGAAACATTTCTACTGGCCGAAACTTCGACAGGAGGTCAGCAAGTATATCAGGTCCTGCACTACCTGTGCTATTTCCAAACCGACCACTAAGAAACAGGGCCTGTACACCCCTCTTCCTACTCCTGACAGGCCATGGGAATCCATCTCAATGGACTACATGTTGGGCCTCCCGTCCACCAAGTGGGGAAATGACTGTGTTTTTGCGGTTGTTGATCTCTTTTCTAAAATGGTGATTCTGGTTGCCTGGAAGAAGAGCATCACAGCAAAGGCCACTGTCAAGCTCTTCTTTGAACGAGTCTGGGTACAATTTGGAATCCCACAAACCATTGTCTCAGATCGGGACAGTCGATTTCTCAGCACATTCTGGTTGAGCCTCTGGTCATTGTTGGACACCAAGCTCACCAAATCCACGTCCTTCCACCCCCGGAAGGATGGCCAAACCGAGGTTGTAAATCAAATGATTGTGCATATCCTTCACATGTATAATTCAAAGCACCCCTGCACATGGTATGAGAGCCTTCCCTATGTCCAGCATAGCTACAACCGAGCCATGCATAGCTCAACCGGCCACAGCCCCTTTTAGGTGGGGTTGGGATTCCAACCATTGGGTCCCATAGATGTTGCACTTCCCCTTGTGGTCACCTTGACCGACTCATCTCCTGCTCCAACTGAAGCTGACAAAGCCACCCGGTTCATTGATCGGATCCAGCACATCTGCCAACAGGTTCAGGATATCCTATAGAAGTCCAATGACAAGTACAAACAGCGACATGATCAACATCGGGTGCCACATAAGTTTCAAGTGGGCGACAAAGTTTGGTTGCACTTACAGAAAGAACGCCTTACAGGACCCCATCGGAAGTTTCTCCCACTCCATTATGGGTCGTACACTATCACCAAGGCCAAGGGGGATAATGCTTTTGATCTCAACATTCCTCCTTTCCTTGACCTGCACCCAGTGTTCAACGTGGATCTCCTTCGCCCTTATTTTCCACCACTATTAGACACCTCAGAAGTAGTAGAACAACTGACACCAACAGAGCTCAACCCCAACTGCATACAACATGCATCCAATGATCATATTTTGGACACACAGATCAAGGGCACTCGACAACAAAGGATCTAGCTATATCGAGTCGTCAAAGCAGGGCAGCTCCTGCACCAAGGCAAGTGGCTCACTCGAGGCCAAATTCAGCAGAAATTTCCTCATATGATGGGGGACCTCAACGCAATGGAGAACATTGCTTCCTAAGGAGGGGGGATTTATCCATATGGATATCGGTGGCCACCCACCTTTTCTAACTGGCTCAAAACAGTGTTCTAACAATTTTGGTAATTTACTATTTTTAGTAATTTTCACTTTTGGAGCCTTTTTTAGGCCCTAAACAATGTTTTTTGGGGAAAATAGGTTTTCAATATGGAAGTTCCTTCAATACTATGCCTAAAATGAATCTCCTCTATGAAACCTTTCCAATGGGCTATCATACACCTAAAACGGAGATCATATGCAAAAGTTACGACCCCGGGAAGTTGATGTACTAACTTACCCAAATGGGGCCCACATGACTTTTGGTGCTTCATCTCCTAGGGTTAGGTTTTTGGATGTCTAGGGTTTTTGACATTCCCGCTTATTGTAAAAATGCCTTCAGAGCCTCATTGTAATGATCTTCTTACGAATGAGTGCAGTCGTCACATCTCTTCTCAGAGATAAGCCGCCACCATTCCAACAAACTTGTTCCCACTGCATTTTACAGTTTCCAGCTTATTTCTTTATTAATAGAAAACTAGTTTTACTGTATCTCTGTTATTTTGTGTTAAGCACCTATTAATAATCTGTATTCATTTTGTTCTACTCATAAAATCTATATCAATACACGATGACATGCTTGTATATGATCCCTAACCTAGAGGTCAAACAAGGCAACTACACCCTGACAGACACAATCTATGTAGTTGAGTTGTCAGATATTGATGGCGTGCTAGGGGTGCAGTGGTTGTATTCATTGGGGGATATTGGGTTCAACTATCATATGTTGACCATGAGCTTCAGATATGCCATTGGATCGCGAGTTGTGCTAAGGGGCATGTCTACAGGAGCACCTCGAGCAGTATCAGCAAAGTGGATGGAGCGAATCTTTCGTCATGGAGATGTGGCTTACGCAGTAGAGTGTTTGATCACCACGCGGAAGGATTCTGAAGGTAGGGAGATTTACCACCCACAGATTAGAGAGCTTATGGGTCAGTATGACTCAGTATTTGGGTTGATACCGCCAGGGAGACCGCCCAACAGGGGTTTTGAGCACATGATTGAGTTAGAGGTAGTGGCGACATTGGTGATTACAGCACCCTACAGGAACCCCAAGAAATTCAACGATGAGATTGAGAAATCAATCAAAGAATTTCTTGCTATGGGGCATATCAGGCCCAGCATGAGTCCTTTTGCATCTTTAGTCCTCCTGGTACTGAACAAGGATGGCACGTTAGGGATGTGCATCGACTGCAGAGCGCTCAATAAGAAAACGATCAATAATCGTTACCCCATTCCATGCATAGATGAGTTGATGGATGAGTTACATGGGGCAGTCTTCTTCACTAAGATTGATCTACGCTCAGGATACCATCAGATTAGCATCAAGGAGTAGGACATTGAGAAAATAGCATTCTGGTGTCATTTCGGACACTTTGAGTTTTTGGTCATGCCGTTTGGATTGACCAATGCACCAACCACTTTCCAGTCTTGCATGAATCATATCTTTAGAGGAAAATTGAGGAAGTACATCCTGATATTCTTTGACGACATATTGATCTACAGCAAGACATGGGATGAGTATCTAGCAAATTTTGGGGAGGTCTTGGGTATTATGCAAGCACAGTCTTTATATGCCAAGGAATCCAAATGTAAATTTGGCATGAGAGAACTATTGTACTTGGGGCATATCATCAGTGTGCAGGGATTACAGGTTCATCAGGAAAAGATTAGGGCCATTTTGGATTGGCCAATGCCCAAGAATCTCACGGAGCTGAGAGGATTCTTTGGGTTATGCAGTTACTACAGGCGGTTCGTCAAGGGTTTTTCATAGTTGGGAGCACCACTCAGAGACTTGAACAAGAAGGGTGTTTTTCATTAGACAGGGGAGTCACAGTAGACATTCGACAAAATTAAGGAGGTTATGAGCACCTGCCCTGTTCTATCCCTTCCAGACTTCTCGCAGTCGTTTGTCTTAGAGTGTGATGCATCAGGGGTGGGGATTGGAGAAGTTTTGATGCAGGGGGGGCACCCCATTGTGTTTGAGATCAGAAAGATCAACRAGTCGGAGAGACTCTATCCTATTTACGACAAGGAGATGCTAGTGATCATGCATGCCTTAACCAAATTCAGGCAGTATCTGGTTGGCAGCAGGTTTGTAGTGAAGACTGATCATAACAGTCTCAAGTATTTCCTTGATCAGAAAGACCTCAGTGAGAGGCAGCAGAAGTGGGTCTCAAATATCCAAGCCTTTGACTTTGACATTGAGTATGTCAAGGGAAAAAGGAATATCGTGGCAGATGCCTTGTCTAGGAGGCCAACAGGATGTTCGATGATGGACATCTCTACAGATTGGAAAGCTCATTTGTTGGTGGAATACTTTAAAACAAATTTTCTTGTGAGGTGATGGATGGACAGGTGATGGATGATAGATATTGGATTATTGATGACATCATTTTCTACAAGGACCGGATCTACTTGGTTCCGGAATCCACTCTGAAGGGGAAAATTCTGAAGGTATGTCGCCTACAGCAGGGCATCAGGGGTGCTTCAAAACATACAGGCAGATCAGGGAGATATTCTCATGGAAGGGTCTCAAGGATGATGTGTTGAAGGACATATGAGAGTGCACGACTTGTCAGCAGAACAAGTCCGAGCAGACACACCCCGCGGGGCTACTACAACCTCTACCCATTCCAGAGAAGAAATGGGAGAGAATTTCCATGGATTTCATTACAGGCCTTCCTAGAGTGCAGGGCAAGGACTGTATATTTGTGGTGGTCGACAGACTGACCAAATTTGCACATTTCTTCGTCGTACCCACAGACTATAAGTCCATATAGGTAGTAGAGTTATTTTTCAGGGAGGTATTCTGGTTGCATGGGTTACCCAGGCAGATAGTCAGTGATAGAGATGGGCGCTTCATCAACGCATTTTGGTAGGAGATTTTTAGGTTGACAGGCACAGAACTAGCCACGAATACCAGCTACCACCCACAGACAAATGGGCAGATAGAGATCGTCAACAAATGGGTGGAGGAGTATTTGAGGAACTATGTGGGGGGGCAGCAGCGCACTTGGGTGAGATGGTTACATATGGGTGAGTATTGCTACAGCACAACTTACCATATATCTATCAAGATGTCACCGTTCAAGGCATTGTATGGATACGATGCACCCTCCTTTATGGAGACTGTGTTTGGCGACAGCAGGGTCCTGGGGGCCAAGGACTGGGTGGAGGAGAGTCAGAGGATTCTTCAAACAGTAAGGGAGAACTTGTAGTCAACTCAGAACTAGCAGAAGATATATGCAGACCGGCACAGAGTTGAGCGCAGTTTTGAGGTAGGGGAATTGGTTTTTCTACAATTACAGTCATACAGACAGTCCTCCTTGAAGAGGAGTGGAGCAGAGAAGCTGAAGCCGAAGTTCTACGGGCCATACAGAGACATCAGGAGGATAGGCGAGGTGGCATATGAGCTAGAGCTACCAGAACGTAGCAATATTCATAACGTATTTCACCTCTCTTGCCTTAAAAATGTTGTGGTACAACATGTTAGCATTTCAGAGGAGTTGCCACCCTTGGATGAAGAGGTTCAGTTGGAGCTAGTGCCAGAGGAGGTACTAGAGCAGAGAGAGCGCAAATTGAGGAGCAAGATCATCAGGGAGTGCTTGGTTAGATGGAGGGGTCTTTATGTGGAGGATGCCACATGGGAGGGAGAGCATATCTTACAGCACCCGGGATTGATGTTGCTTGAGGACAAGCAATCTCGGGAAGGGAGGATTGTGATGTCCCGTTCCCAAGAGTAGGCCAGCAAGGAGTGACTTAGTCGTCTATGTGTTCCCGTAGACTATAGTCAGGCACAAACAGGGAACAAGATGGAGAAATAAGGAGGAATTGATGGCTAAACGATGAATTAAGCCAAAATACTTAGGAAAAGTCACTTAAGCCTAAGTCAACGAAGAATTAGAATGAAAAGGTGCTAAAGGGGGACTTAATTAATTAATTATTCACCTTAGGAGGAAAATCGCCTAGATTAAGTGAGGTCAATGGTGAATTATATTGGGAAAGGTATAAACTGAGGAATTTGGCCTAATTCCTCATCATGCATTGTTATGATTTGATGTTGAGAGTTCCCAGAGGAGGAAGAGAGACGACCTTACTGTTTTGTGGATTTCTGGAGGAAACCACCACCATCGATCAGTTTCGGTGTTGAAAGAGACACCCTAGCCCATCAAATATACCATCCAGGTATTTCACCGTACTTTTCAAGAGTATCCATTGCACAGTGCGCAACTCAGATAATGAGGGCGCAAGTCAGTTTGAGGGTTTGGAGAGCTGCACGAAATCCGAGTCCATATTGCAGTTTCCTCCCAACCCATTTGAGATCCAACCAGGCCGCTTCTATTGAGCCATCTATCGTCAGATTCTAACAGTGGAATATTTCATATCGCCTCATCCATCCATTTAGGGCGCAGCTCTTCCAGACAGATATTTTGGGTTGCATGCAGAGTATCAGAGCAGATCTGAGCAATTCCTTCCAACCTAGTTCCGCATTTGGCGAGATGATCATTTTGATCCATATAGCATCAGATTCCGTTGGTGGAATCCTTTGGGTCGCATCCAATGTCCTAGGAGGTGCGCAAAGCCCCCAGGGGTCCAGATCCAGTGCCTCAGAGACCAGATCCGAGATCCGTCACTCATCCATTTCAGTCTAGAGGCCAGGGCACTTCTATTGGAGCAATTTCCAGTGCATTCTGATGGTCTATTCTTCCGGACGATTTTTCCAGCTGGTAGTGGTTACCGTACTTCCCCGAAATTGCATATTTTTGTCGATCTATCCGCGCATGCATCAGATCTGCTATCATCTTCTGATCACGGGTATTTTTATGCTATTTTCTTGTATTCCAATGATGATCCATGAGATCTAGTTGATGTTTATATTCTATATTTCTAGTAAGCTATTGAATTTCCATGCTTGAATCATATAATACATGATATTGGGCAGTTGATGTTCTTACTTTTGCATGCATCCTTTATATGTTGTTAAAACCATAAATATGCAACATGCGCATGTAATAACCAACATGCACATGCAATAACCCACATGCACATGCAATAACCATCAAGATCTCAAACATACAACTGAAATGCATCCAGAAACCCCTCATTGTATCAGATCTGCAAGACAGAACAATAGATCAGTAGAAAATATCTTGATCATGGATATTTCAGAAAACCAAGCCTTATAATAGAAAATTCAACCAATGAAAATCACCTCAAACTAGCCCAAAAAGTGTGCTAAGGTTAGTAGTTTGTTAGGGCAAAGTTATAGCTAATTTCTAGGGTTAGTTTACGAGTTATCTAGGTTTAGAGGGTTAGATTTTTGCAGCTCTAATGGTTGTAGGTTGGTTTAATTACAGCGGAAATTTTTAGTGGGTGAAAGAGGACGCCTCAATGAGGCAAGATATCCTAGGGCTTAAGGAACAATATCCAAGTGAGAGAACTTCAAACATCAACTTTTCACATTTACCATTGCAACGTTTTATTTCTCCAATGCAATGACTAGTACCTTTGATTAATGGGTTAATGGGGTCAAAAGTAAATAGGTAGATCTACTACCTCCTTTGGGGTATAAATCCTTTTATTTCCCAAGCAAAGTAACCTAGCTAGGTTTTAAAAATAAGGGGTGTATATCCTTATACTTCCTTAACAAACCCTTGCAAACAACAATTCTATGCTTGAAATTATGGTGGAGATAAAGTAGGGGTGTATGCACTTATACTCCCTACCTAGCCTTAGCAACAATCAACCTTGAGCTTTAATTTCAAATCATAGCAACTAGTAAAATGCCTTATCAATCCAAATAGCAACAAGATAAACCATGACATGCCAAGTTAAACCAACACAATAGCTAGAAAATACCTCCAAGAGCTAGCACATCATCATAATGTACTCCATAACCAAATAAAGCACCATACCATAGCACAAGAGAACCAAAAGCTTCAAGGAAGAGAAAATTTCAGTCCTTAGCTCTTCATAATGGGAGAGTTATGTCTTAAAATGAGATTTCATGATCTCTATTTATACAAAATGTCTATCACATAGTTTGTCCACTTAGCAAGGGTAAAACATAAGATAAGGGGTCCACAACCCTTATCTTACCCCTTGCATCAAAATAATATTAAACAATTCATCTTAAAATTCACTTTTACACAAAAGAAACCTTAGAACAAGGTGATGTTACCCCTTTAGGGGGCGCTTTGGCACTTGAGCAAGTCGTTGGAGAAGATATGAAAGTCGTTGGGGATCTTTGAGCCTTCTCATCATGTGTTAATCCTTCTCCATGCCTCATCCGGTGAATATATTCCAAGTGTCATTCTGCAATCACTCCATCACCATCAAACCCCTTCATGCATGGTGTCAACCCTCAAAGATGGTGTTTTTCCTCTCCTAGGAAAATCGTTTGGGTGCTAGGGGTTGGATAATATCCTCCATGATGTCAAGTAAGCCTCCAAAGGCATCTCTCTATGATACGGTATGCTGGCCTACCACATCCAACCTGTGGGCTCCTTTCCCCATGGAAGCCCAAGCTAGGCTTGTTCTCCCAAAACTGGCCACCAAGCAAGGTCCTGCAAAACAAAAGTGGATGCCCTCCAAATATCTCAAGTCAAAGATATCATGACAAGTGTAAACCACGTCTAATAAGCAAGGAACCTAAACATGTGCATCAAAAGTACCTCGTCAAATTAAACAAAATCTCAAAACCATAAACGATTGACCAATTTTAAATATGGGAGGGGTTTCATAAAGATCCTATTGGGTGGACCAAGACCCTCAAGTAGGGGATGCTCCCAAGGATAGCCTTTCAAGGTCATGAAATGGATGATGAGATGGAAGGGGTTTAGACATCATAGGTCGTTGAGTTTCATGACATAAAAGGGCTCGTATTATCTCATCCATGGGTGTCTTTTTATAGGGTGTGTGGAACCTTCATTTGCAATGCATTTTTTCCAAGCCAGTATTCTCACCATTCTTTGTTTCTTTCATGTTTTAAGGAACGATTTGAAGGCCATTGTCCTGGCATGGTGTCCAGATAATGACAGTGTCATTCACAAATACCTCGCAAAGATGAGAAGTTTGGCTCGTGATGAGACCCCTTTCTCTCAGTTGTGTAACTGAGAGCCACTACCCTGGCTTGGTGACCAGATGATGGTAATTTCATACCGCTAAATACTCATGGTCATGATAGTTCAGCTCATGATGAGACCTCCCATCCTCTAACCAACCCCCTAAGCATTCATTATCATTCAATTTTGCAGTTCCCCCTTTTCTTACAGAGAAGTGTTTCATTGCTTTCTCTGGGATCCATGGTGTTACCACTAGAAGTCACCCTCAGATTGCATAGAAGGTAAGCCCAGTACCCATCAGTTTATACAGTAAATGTAAATGAGTTTTAAGAGGCCAAATGGAGAAGACTCAATGAAAATAACGTACTAACTCAGAAATATGGACTGGTATGCGCAAGCAATTGAGGTCTTGGATTAACTTCAGTCAATAACTTGGAGTAAAGGTGAGTAGGAGGAAGACTTTGGTAAGAAAAGTGTAGAGGTATGTTGTGAACATTAGGCCTTCCAGCAGCCTAAGGAAGAAAAACTTAAACACAATATCCTCTTGGATTCAAATTTCAAGGAAAGTGAAAGAAATCATAACAGCATTATAATCAAACATTCATCATAATACAGTCACAACAATCCATGTGAATCAGTCAATCATGAACTCTCTCAATATCAGAGGAAAATAAGATGGGGTAAGAAAGTTGACTTAGATTAATCAAGACAAAACCAAAGAACCAGTTTTCTTCATCAAAATATTACAATAGCAGGGAGCCTACCTCAACCATTCGGCCTTAACAAAATATCAAAACTGCCTATATATACTAAAAATGTTGCAACTACCAGGAATGTGATCGGACCCCTACATTCAAAGTTTCTAATCGGCGCCTACTATGTCAGCCTATACAGGCCTTCTTATGTCAGATGTGATCCCGGCTTAGTTATGTGCTTTGCAGGAAAATCCGTCCCTCAAGAAATTTAGGATTGACAATCGGCCCCCACGACCCTTCTCTCCACGCATTCCATTTATGGGGTGAGACGAGGTCTCAACCACCGCCCCCATTTTCAATAACTACCTTCATCAGGATCAGGACGAGGCCTGACACCCATGAATGTTCCAGGTGGTGCCCACAACTTCTTCGAGTCAATCTCGACGCCTCGAGGCCAAGCAGATCTTCTTCTGTGACCAAATACGGGCGCTTTCAGCCTTTAGCGTAGCTCCTCTCCATCGCTCCATCTTCAATGTGACCTAGGGCCATGACCCTACACAATTACGCAATTGCAGGCACTGCCAAGGGTGGTCTGAAAGAAAATTGTTTTTGTCCCCGCAATTCACCGTGAACCGCCACGCGTCCCTTTCTAAAATACACGGTTATGATTGTGGCCTGCCCCTGAGATTTTAAAATGTGTGCACCTTCTGACCTCGCAATTTGGCGTGACCATTGATCTTGTGATCTAAGATTAGGCCCTCTGATCAAAAGCTCAGCTCTAGCGCTTTTTAGATTTACGAATCTGATCCTCCCCTTCAAAACAATGGTCGAGATTTGCTTCGTGGATCGACCTTCGGGAATTTCAATTCTCAAACTCCATTTCCCTCCAAGTAAAACCTCCGGAACTGAGAATCTGACGACACGTGGCTCCTTGAGATCGACCGCTGAGATTCTTTTCGGGTCTCTGGACTCCGGGAAAATAAAATCTCAAACCTGGGCTCCCAAAGGACTTTACCTGGAGCTGGAAATATACCGATGTGTGTCCTCATGAATCAAACGGTCGAGGATTACTTTGGGCCTTTATCCGGAGCTCACGGATTTCAGCCACATGTCCCCATTGATGGGTGGTCCAGATGACGTCATATAATGTCACATCTGTTGATGTGTCATGATAAGGAGGGTGACATGGCCATGACAGAATGACCTGGAAAAAGTGCCACGCATCATGCCTGATGAGATTCTGTCACGTGCTTCAGCACTTCGAGAGATTTGGGACTTCGGCACTTTTCTCATTTTAAAACTCTCGGAGTGACAGATCTAATGACACGTGACATTCTGGATTTGGATGGTCGAGATCCACTTCAGGTCTCCAGGCTCCAGGAAAATCAAAACTCAAATCTCACTCACTCTTCCATGCACTTTTACCCGGAGCTGTGGATCTAACGACACGTGGATTTTGTTGATCAATGGCTCATATTCACTTTCAGGTTTCGGGACTTCATATTTTTTACGAACAATTTTAACAACATTTCGAACTCTCGATTCCCGCGATAATCTTCCACCGTTGATCTCTCCCAATAAGATCCACGGCCCAGATTCAATCTTTTCCGGACCTTTGATCTTCAGAATTTTTCTTTGGCACTATACTTTGCGCAATTTTGACCTTCTGAAAGAGTGCACGTCGTCGATCGATTCGCCTGATGGATCTCTGCCGCTGAAAATTTAAAACTGCCTTTCGCTTGTGCTTCAAGCCCGAAATGGATTGTTAGGAAAGTTGTGCTTTGTGTTCATGGTTGCGGCCTACATGATTGAGGATTCGAACGACTGGCTATGGGCTGGGAAAATAGGGAGATTGGGGCAAAATTACAGACTTAGGTAGAAACCACAAACCCATAGGACTCTGACAAGTTCATGTGATAACATTTGGCTCCACAAGGGATGGCATGCTCCCTGCGAGCTGCCAAGAACAAGTAGTTCCAATTCCTTAGTTGTTGGGTTATGGAGTCGAGCTCAAAACATTTCGTCGAAGCCCGACATGTACACTATTCTACTTATAAAAAGGAAAACAAACACACATGCTCCAGAAAGAGATTATTTATGTATAGTCCTAGGCTAACTGATTTTTACAAAGCATTAGGTGAAAGAAAACTTCCACCATAACCACCCAAATTGTTCGGTAATATAATTCTTCTCTTTACTGCAAATAATCCATAAAAGGTAAGGGAAGTATGACAGCATAAATAAAACATGTATTGGAACACTGGCAATACCTCTGAATGATGATAATATGAACAATTTTGCAGGCTCCAATGCTTTTGGAAAACATAGTTCCATATATAACCCCACAAGGTCACAAAATTTATAATCAGAAAAGCTTGACTGGTAAGAAATTACCTCTTGCTCTTCATGGTTACTCACTCGTCGTTCGATGTTCTCAGAGTGTACAGGTGGGTAGAGGATTGATGTGGGTCGGCTGATCCCAGGTGATACTTTCTCATCTACATGTTCAAGACAAGAGATAAATTGCACCTTTAGCTCCTCCATTTCTCCTTTGTCTGCTCTAATAACATCTGCTAGTTGAGAGCAAGAAGTCTCTTCATGTATATCCATGGATGGATCTTTTTCTCTATCATGTTGCTCAGTGTCTTTTGCACGCCCAAGATGGTTGATTTCCACACAATGCTCTTCCTTAATGTATAAAGGAAAAGGCTCTATAGTATGGTGATGGAAATCCTTCATATCCACATTGGAATCAGATTCATAGCTGTCATACTCAGGCTGGTTGCTCCCCAAGTCAGCAAAATGTGGTGTGGAGATTTGTTTCTCTTCATCTGAACACTCATTAAACAGGGGTGAGCGCAAAATTCCTCCATCTTGCAAAAAAGGAGTGATCTCTTGATTCTTTTCTTCGATCCTTGGTAGAAATACATTGTGGAAAACCTCTTGAAGGAAAAGAGGAGAATCCTCTTCCACCACTATATCTTCCTCCAAATCTGAGACAACAGGTGTATCAGGGGAAGAAAATAATACATCCATGGCTATGTAATCATCAACACTTCCAGCAATCATATTTGGGAGCATGGAAAAGCTCTGCTCTTCATCGTTTTCGTTGGGATATCTGTCAAAAGTTGTTTTCTCTTGGTCAATATCTAACATCACTACTTCGTCATAAGCAGGGTTGCCCAGAACATCTATTTCAGGGACCGGAATATCCTCTGTGTTTTCTTCATAAGATCGGCAAGCAAACTCTGCCTTTACTTCTTCTATTTCTGCAGAAAGTGATCTTACCAGTCCCACCAGCTCACCCAAAGCATCTTCTTCATCCCCATAGTCTGCATCAGAATCTGCTATATTCTGAACACAGTCATTATATTCCTTACAACAGTTATGAGAAATAAACTCAGAGGATTAAAACTTTTGACAATGCTTGTTGAAAGCCGCATGAAACTGCTCCAGGTAGGAGATGCTAGCAGGGGGTAAGGAGTGGTACCAATAGCGAGCATTTCATGCTAACGAGATCATGAACATCTTCAATAATACATCCTCATGATGTATTTCCCACTGATGCATGAGTTCATGAAACTCATGGAGATGCTCGACAAGGTTGTCATCTTTACACTCTCTAAATATGGGTAGAAAATCACCGCATTCATCCATAGTAGGAACAACATTAGGAAAACCAAGAATAGAGGAGAAATTAAAAGGAGCAAACCTCCGAGCCAAGATTCTTTCCATTTCAAAATAGTGGAGTCGCCACTGGATCCTTTAATCATGGAGTCGCCAGGTGAATGATATGCAGTCTGAATGTGTTTGGTCTTTGTTCACCATCAAAGACCAGATCTGATCATTGTCAATCTCCCAGGGAACTTTCAAGCTGAGAAAGTAGCTGCAAAAAGCCTTCTCGATAAAAATTATCTGGGTCAGCTTTGGGTGTGCTAGAGGCATCCACAAATGAAATAGTGGAGTCGATGCAGTGGAGTCGCCAGGTGCAAGCGCAATCTTCAATGGTTATGATATCTGATCCACCTTCAGAATCAAAAGCTCTTTGTCATTCTATCCTAGGGAAATGTCTTCAATTCGTTCCCCGGCAACGGCACCAGAAATGTTAGCACTATAAGTCACCCTCAGATTGCATAGAAGGTAAGCCTAGTACCCATCAGTTTATACATTAAATGTAAATGAGTTTTAAGAGGCCAAATGGAGAAGACTCAATGAAAATAACGTTCTAACTCATAAATATGGACTAGTGTGCACAAGCAATTGAGGTCTTGGATCAACTTCAGTCAGTGAGTTGGAGTAAAGGTGAGTAGGAGGAAGACTTTGGTGAGAAAAGTGTAGAGGTATGTCATGAACATCGAGCCTTCTAGCGGCCTAAGGAAGAAAAACTTAAACACAAGATCCTCTTGGATTCAAATTTCAAGGAAATTAAAAGAAATCATAACAGCATTATAATCAAACATTCATCATAATACAGTCACAACAATCCATGTGAATCAGTCAATAATGAACTCTCTTAGTATCAGAGGCAAATAAGATGGAGTAAGAAAGGTGACTTAGATTAATCAAGAAGTCTCAAATCAAGACATAACCAAAGAACCATTGTTCTTCATCAAAATATTACAATAGCAGGGAGCCTAGCTCAACCATCGACCTTAACAAAATATCAAAACTACCTATATATACTAAAAATGTTGCAACCACCAGGAATGTGATCGGACCCCTGCATTCAAGTTTCCAGTCGGCGCCTACTTTGTCAGCCAGTACATGCCTTCCTATGTCAGACGCGAGCCCGGCTTAGTTATGTGCTTTGCAGGAAAATCAGTCCCTCGGGAAATTTTGGATTGACAATCGGCCCCCACAACCCTTCTCTCCACGCATTCTATTTATGGGGTGAGACGAGGTCTCAACCACCACCCCCATTTTCAATAACTACCTTCATTAGGATCACGACGAGGCCTGACACCCATGAATATTTCAGGCGGTGCCCACGACTTCTTCGAGTCAATCCCGACGCCTCGAGGCCAAGAAGATCTTCTTTTGTGACCAAATACAGGTGCTTTCGGCCTTTGGCGCAGCTCCTCTCCATCGCTCCATATTCAATGTGACCTAGGGCCATGACCCTACACAATTTCGCAATTGCGGGTGCTACCAAGGGTGTTCTGAAATCAAACCGGTTTTGTCCCCACAATTCACCATGAACCGCCACACGTCCCTTTCTAAAAACCACGGTTCTGATTGCGGCCCACCCCTGAGATTTTAAAACGTGAGCACCTTTCGACCCCGCAATTTGGTGTGACCGTTGATCTTGAGATCTAATATTAGGCCCTCTTATCAATGACTCAGCTCTGACGCTTTTTAGATTGATGGATCGGATCTTCCCCTTCAAAACAACAGCCGAGATTTGCTTCACGGATCGACCTTCGAGAATTTAAACTCTCAAAGACCATTTCCCTCCATGTAAAACCTCTGGAGCTAAGAATCTGATGACACGTGGCTCCCTGAGATCGACGGATGAGACACTTTTCAGGTCTCCAGACTCCGGGAAAATAAAATCTCAAACCTAGGTTCCCAAAGGCCTTTACCCGGAGATGGCGATATACTGATACATGTCCTCATGAATTGAACGGTCAAGGATTACTTCAGGCCTTTATCCGAAGCTCATGGATTTCAGCCACATGTACCCGTTGATGGGTGGTCCAGACGACATCATATGATGTCACGTCTGTTCATGTGTCATGATAAGGAGGGTGACATGGCCATGACAGAATGACCTGGAAAAAGTGACACGCGTCATGCCTGATGAGAGTGTGTCACGTGCTTCGACACTTCGGGATTTCGGCGCTTCAGGACTTCGACGCTTTTCTCATTTTAAAACTCCCGAAGTAAAACTCCCAGAGTGACAGATCTAATGACACGTGACATTCTGGATTTGGAAAGCCGAGATCGACTTCAGGTCTCCGGGCTCCAAGAAAACCAAAACTCAAATCTCGCTCACTCTTCCATGCGCTTTTACCCGAAGCTGTGAATCTGACAACATGTGGCTCTTGCTTATCAACGGCTCATATTCACTTTCGGGTTTCGGGACTTCGGATTTTTGACGAACAATTTTAACAACATTTTGAGCTCTCGATTCCTGCGATAATCTTCCACTGTTGATCTCTCCCAATAAGATCCACGGCCTAGATTCAATATTTGTCCGACCGTTGATCTTCGGGCTTTTTCTCTGGCACTATACTTCGTGCAATTTTGACCTTTCGAAAGAATGCACGTCGTCGATCGATTCCCCTGATGGATCTTCACCGCTAAAAATTTAAAACTGCCTTCCACTTGTGCTTCAATCCCGAAATGGACTGTTAGGAAAGTTGTGCTTTGTGTTCATGGCTACGGCCTGCATGATCGAGGATTCGTACGATTGGCTGTGGGCTAGGAAAATAGGGAGACCGGGGAAAAATTACAAACTTAGGTAGAAACCACAAACCCATAGGACTCTGAAAAGTTCATGTGATAACACCTGGGAGAAGCATCTGGAAGGTTAATATCTAGGCTTTTATCTTTTTAGCCAACAACAATCCCTCTGGGCCTTCAAGCCCTTCTTCCCATGAAATGAGGTACATGCCCTTCTTGGATCACTAAATTCAAAAGGCATGGAAGAGGGCAGTATGATGGGAAAGTAATGAGCAAAAAATTGTATGTATGATCGGGAATGGCACGATAACCCCTCAAGGGACCCCCAGTTGCAAACCTTTCCCAAAGGTTTGCCACTTACTAGGAAATATATGACACTCATTAAGGTGGAATAGGGTCAAAAGCATAATGTCCAAGAAAATGTTCTATAATCAAAAGTAGTTCAAACACAACAAGATTAAAAACCTTAAATATTAGGGTGATTACCTGTCACAATACCTGACTTGTACCGCATGGATCAAGACCCATCTTCCTTACAGAATCTAGTTGGTGTGGTGGATGTACTAATAATGGCTCAGAATGTGGTGATAGAGCAGGTTTTTGTATGTGAAAGTAGACACTTTTGGTCATGTAGTCTCGCGGCACTCCATATCTGCAACCTGAGGGCCTCGAGACATTATCTCCTTAATTATCCCACGAAATGGGGATAACAGATAGCACAAAACAAGTGTAATGCAATGAGTCGACATAGTCAGTCTTTTAGGGAAAAATTTAATCCTCCAATCAAACTAGCATTACCTTCTCCATGGATGAGTAATAATTTGTTTTACAACCTTGAGATATATAATGAGGAATTGATTAAGCAAAGAAACCATATTGAGGTTTTATGGGATGTTACTGGCACATTCAAGAGCAAATTGAGCTTTGATCAATTGTCTTTTGATTTTAGGATTTTTAATAGTGTTTCTAATTTGCATCAAATGTTACCACATGTATCCTTTGATCTGTTTACAAAATTGGATTTGTCTACAAGGAAAGTGTCCAAGTTCATATATCCTAAAGGGAAAAAATTGGCCAATATAGCAAGACTACGAAGCAAAGATCCAACAATGGTTCAAGTGCCTCAAGTTTCTTCCATGTCATCACCTCCACTTAGCTAAATGTGAAATATGTGATTAGACAAACAAGTTACACATATTCTTGGCATAATATGAGGGGAAATAAATTGTTTTCCCAATATTTTCTAGCACCACTCCTCGCTATTTTTAGAAAGCAGT
The DNA here is from genome assembly GCA_009831015.1 of Picea engelmannii. Taxonomy (NCBI): domain Eukaryota; kingdom Viridiplantae; phylum Streptophyta; class Pinopsida; order Pinales; family Pinaceae; genus Picea; species Picea engelmannii. The sequence continues at coordinate 74,994 of ML782431.1, forward strand.
TATTTGGGAAAAATGGTTAAGGTTCATGAAGATAAAAGAAAGAAAGAAAGGATCTAGGTTTTGAGACTGAAAAAAGAACTCTCTTTTGTCAATCAAATTTGCCATAGTGGAGGAAAATGTGTTTAAGAGTTCTAAGTGTTTTATAGTTCATCTAAATTCCTGAGGATTCATCACTCACTCAATAAATTATATTATAGTCTCCACCTAAATTTTATTGTTCTTTGTTCAAGTTGTTTAGAGATTTTTAAGAAAAACTTCGAACTTTGAATCAAGAAAATATTTAGAGATTTATTCTCAAGATTTTTCTTTGTATTTATTAAAGATTTAATATATCAGTAATTGCATATAGTTTACATATGTTGTTTCTTGTACAAATGAATGCTAACAATGTTGAAGCTGGGGATATCTTTATTTTTATGTTTATAATTGACATTTTTTATTACTAAATTATGTTGAAAATAAAGACAAATCAAATTTTGTGTTGAAGTTTTAGTGAATGTTTATAACCACTCACATATATTGGATTCATTTGAATGTATTCCCAATATGTTTTCTTTAGTCTAAGTATTTTGGAATATTTATTATATATATTTGATTATATGTCTTCCTTAAATTAGTATTTTCCTTGAGCAATATTATTTTAAAGGAAATTATGTTATTTTATCATCTTTTATCATTCTTTCAATGATTTCTAAACACTGACTGAATGGGAATATGGTGCCTTTAGTAAGTGAGGAAAGTTGTTAAATTTATTGTTCTTTTATTTCATTATTTCCCCTATTATTATATAAATAATTTTTCTTAATTAGTTTTGAATTTGTTGATAAATACTATATTTCTTCAATTTATTGGAAAAATCTAAATCCAAACAACTTTATTTTAGGGATACCCCTTTGGCTATTGGATTCTTAAATGAAATTACAACAGCCCTCTTCTTAAATGGGGAAGTGAGGAGAGAAAGTGGGCTAAATATTAACTTTCAATTGTTGAAATCCTCCCTTATGCCTCCCTTTGGTTTGAATAATGGCTCCACATAGCTTATGATGTATCCATGGTTTTAAAAGATGGAGAAGAATTAAAATGCAAGCCTTGAACCAAGAAAAGTGAGGGCTAAAAAGCAACCTAAATATTTAAGCATAAGCTCATTTGGTGAAGTAGTTGACCTCCATCGTGTGTGTAATGGCTCCATATGATCCTTGCAATGAGGTACCCCGTCACTAAAACCAAAAATTTAATTAAACTAACTTCATCAATCAAAATGAAAATTCCAAAATACATTTGATGGGTGGCCATGGATTCATGGTGGGTGGAGGGGGAACTTAGTGTTTTTTTATTGAGTCAAGGTGGAGTATTGATTACTCCAACTCCCTTCTCTTTGATTCTTGGTTTCCTTACAGAGAATTTCTTTGAACTCCCTTTGTTGACTCACCTTGGAGCTGTGAGTGTTTTTTACTCAAGAATTCCACTTGCCATTTCATTTAACCATAACATTTGGTGTTGAAATTTTACGTTAGTCAAATGGAGTATCTTCCAAGCATGATAAAAATTGACTTGAACTTAAAATCGGAAACTAATGCATGTGTCATCACTAACCACAAACCTACATTGGTATGAAAACTTGTGAAGGTTGTCATTTGATTAATGAGTATTAAAACTTGGCATGTGAAATACTATTGGAGCCTTGAGGTAAACCATACAAATTTCATATTGAAATTCTGGTGTTGTCAGACCATATTTTTGACTACTTGAATTATTACAACTCGAACCTGGTTCCTTAAACACATAGGATTTGTGCATGCCATAACATTGCCATATGAAGTTAAAACTAAGAAAAATTGAGCCAATTGGAAATCTCTTGGAATGATGCACATGATTCCATGACTACATTGATGATTGAAAGTAGTTTCTTTTTTTTAATGCTTAATGATATAGTGTGAGAAAACACAAAAGGGGGAAAACCCGGTCAATTCATGTGCCAACAAAGAGTTCCTTGAGGGAGTGACTACCATTACGGCAATATTGATCTAGGGTGAGTTGACCCAAGCCTTGGAATGACATAACCTTGAAAAAACAAGAAACTAGTGTGAGCATGGCTCATCAATGAAAACTAGCCTTCCAAAGCCAATTAGATGGAACGAAAATGAAATATGTGAGTGAGATAAGCATGATAAAACATAAAATATCATCAATATGAGTCATCTCACTCATGGAATATGAAAAAATGAACTTGCCATGTAATAACTAGTTGCATAAAATATGTGCTAAAAGGAAAACATCATTATGTGATTGAGATCTCTAGGGGATAAGGGCACCATGTTATCATCATCGTTGTTGAAATATGATGTAACATATTACATTTGCCTAAATAAATAATTTGGGGTGAACACTTAGTACCACTCGATCTATTGCTCAACATTCTCACTCTTACAATGAATTTCCTACCAATGCCCATTAACACTTTCATACGTAGTCTTTCACGCTCTCACCCATATTCTCGTTACTATGCCTAATCATGGGGAATTATTTTTTGGTCATACCTACAATTCTAGACTCTGGTAGGACATGAAATATGACTAAATAAACTACTATACTATATTACTAAAGGTTTGGTCTAGTTTTTCCTGGGATTCCAAACTTTCTCGATTTTTATGTCTTCCTAAACTATTGAATTGCTAAGAGATAATTCAATGATGTACTGGTCACTAAATTTTATAGGAATGACTCATCTCCATGAATTCATTAGGTAAGAAACTTTTTTTCCTTACTAATCTGAAATCCAGATTGGAGTAAGAATATACTAAGTAGAGTTGTTTAAGAAATATCTCCTAAGTAGAGTCAATTGAAGGAGAACTAACATAAAAGATCTGCCAAGAAGAGAATCTAAGAGTCTATCATCAACTAGATTATAGTCAATTAACATGTGCATGTTGTTATTAGGAGTGAAGAATGAGTAGTTGGTATATTAAGTTGATGTCAATTGAGTAATGGTGGAAAGCCTTATCAATAGAGATACTCCAATTAGATGGTTGTCAAACAACTTTTTATTCAAGGCCTCAAAATTCTCCAAGGGAAATTGAACTTATGCAAGCTTGGGCAGATAATATAATTGAGAGGAAGAAAACTCAAATGGTGAAGCAATATATATCAGTGATTGACCCATCATCAGTTTGTCTATGATAAAAGAGTATAACACGGAAGGGTTGTTTGATATCGTATTTCCAACATTGTTCCCTAAAGGTCAAGAAAATTGGTTACATCCTAGGATGTGAAATGTGCATCTTCACGAGTAAGCAAAACATCTTCTTAGATATCGTGACAATGGGTTTGGAAGACACCCTCGCTTTAGATATCTTTTATTTAATATCCTTGTGAGACATTGTGCTCAAGCTTCCTCTATGGTTTTTATTAAAAAAAATATGACAGAATTATCTATGATTGTTGATGAGTTACGAGAACATTTACAAACTCTGCAAATTCTCGAATTGCTAATAAACTAATGAGATTTGGTATTGCACTAAGAGTCACATGTGCATATTGTAGCAAGTGTCGTGGAGAATTATGTGGCTTGATTCAACAAATTGGTGTCCCGCAATATTCTTCACACTAAATGCAATGGATATGGAATGGCTTGATTTGCATAAATTGACGTCAAGAACTTGTCCTGCAAATCTAGGGGAAGCAAGGAAATGGAGACATTATAATGTAATTGACAATCCTCATATTATAGAAAATTATATGTATATGAGATATACAATGTTTCAAGATGAGATTTTATGTCAATTGCATCGCACTGCAGATTATTGGTGTTGTTGTAATGGCAACATCATGGATCTTTGAATGTGCATGGGATTTTGTGGTTAAAGAGAGCTCCATATATGGAAACTTTCAATTGGAAAGATTATGTTCAAGCTATATTTTTAAAATACTATTTTGATAGGATTGTACATGTGTGGAATACATGCAATATGCATCATAGAAATATCCAAGTTAGACGAGGTGGTGGTGATCATCCTTGCTTAAAGGATACATAACAAATATTTCAAACTAATCCAGCAATGGACTATGAAGAACTTTTTCATTGTGTTGAGCATCATATAGCAATGAAAATATCGCCTCCAAAAGAAGGATAGGAAATTGTTATGTCAATATAAGGCACCATGTCAATTATGTAATAGGTCAAAACTATATGTAGATGAAAACGGAGAAAAAAAATATGAAGAAAAACTATAAGAAAAACATATTCTTAGATATCATGACAACGGGTCTGGAAGATACCCTTGCTTTAGATATTTCTTACTCAATATCATTATGAGATATCGTGCTCAAGATTCCTCTATGGTTTTTGTTAAAAAAATATGACAGAACTACCTACGATTGTTGATGAGTTATGAGAACATTTACAAACTCTATTAGATTCTCGAATTGCTAATAAACTAATGAGATTTGGTATTATACTAATAGGCATGCGTGCATATTGGAGTAAGTGTCATGGAGAATTATGTGACTTTATTCAACAAATTGTCATCCCTCAATATTCTTCACACTAAGTGCAATGGATATGCAATGGCATGATTTGCATAACTTGATGCCAAGTACTTGCCTTGCAGATCTAAGAGAAGTAAGGAAATGGAGACATCAAAATGTAATTGATAATCCTCATATTATAGAAAATTATATGCATTTGAGATATACAATGTTTCGAGATGAGATTTTTTTATCAATTTCATTACGCTACAAATTATTGGTGTCGCTTGAATGGAAACAGCGTGGATCTCCACATGTGCATGGATTTTTGTGGTTAAAGGGAGCTCCATATATGTAAACTTTGATTCGGAAAGATCATGTTCAAGTTAGATTTGCAAAAGACTATTTTGATAGGATTGTACATGTGTGGAATCCACACAATGTACATCATAAAAATATCCAAGTTAGACAAGGTGGTGATGATCATCCTTGCTTGAAGGATACATAAATATTTCAAACTAATCTATCAATGGACTATGAAGAACTTTTGAATTGTGTTGAGCATCACATAGCATGCAATGAAAATCTTGCCTCCAAAAGAAGGATAGGAAATTGTTATGTCGATATAAGGCACCATGACAATTATGTAATAGGTCAAAACTATATGTAGATGAAAATGGAGAAAAAAAACATGAACCTTAATGAAATGATGATAGATTGAATACACAAAATCATGAAACATTGATGATGTGACATGCTAATATAGAATGGAACCAGTGCTTTCCAAGCATGTGGTCGTTAATTAGATATAAAAATATGTATCAAAAGTTGAAAAGGAGACCTTCCATGATAGGTTGATGTGTGTCTCTACTATTGAGAATCCACATGAGCCAACAACACATACATATAGGCATTTGTTGTGTGAGAAAATTGTTGGCAAGGACATACGGGCACAAGATACATGCCATATGCTTTTGGAGCTTCCACTTTCTAGATGTAGTCATCAATCTATGGTTCTAAATGTTAGCATGAAAGTTTTCAAACAAGTGCAAGCCAATACATACAATGTTGACAACGATGATTCTCTTATCAATGCATATACTAAGAGACATGTGGATATGGAGCACATTTGTTTAATAGATGTTGCTAGATCATGGTCTTATGAAAAATGTCATCATGGTGATAAATGGTTACCATGAAACATTGGAGCTATTGTACAAGCTTTTCCTTGGTATAGCTCAATTCCAACTTGCAAAAATGATAAGTATGTTGAGTTTTGTAACTAGTTGGAATAAGTTGGTATTGGTGATTTCCATGCAGATATAGGCCACACATCAAATGATATCATAAAAAATTGGGAAAAATTTTGATATAATCCTTGGCATGTTGATCATAATTCAATTCCACCAAAGGAACAAGTTGAATCTAAAGGTGAAGAAGATATAATTATGCAAAGGGATTCTCATATGCATGAGTAGGAGATTATGTCACGACTATATAAGAAAAAATATAGAAATCCCAATGAATATGACATGTTTGGATTTATGAATCATGATGTTGTGGAAAATTGTAACTCTAATTTTGTGGATAATGACACTTCCAGTGGTGAAGTGCATTTCATATCTCAAAATTGACACTTGAATGTCATTGTTCTTGATGATCATAGAAACTCTTTTTCATTTGAAATCTTAGGAAAAAAGAAAAATAAAGCATATGATATTATCCTTGAACATTATAGGCGTGGGAATCATGGATCAAATTTGAAGGGAAGCATTATATTTCAAATTGAAGGGTTAACTCCATTGTAACTCTTTTACATTGACAAGTTAAAATGGATTATTCTTTTCATATGAAAATGGAAAAAATAAAATAAAATTCCATGCATAAAATGAATATTTTATAACCCATTCATTGTAAAAAAAAGTAACTTTTAACTTATCATTCTCCAAACAATTTTTTAATCATCAAATTAAATATTTAATGACCAATTAAATTAATGGATGTCTTTCTCTTAATTAAATTTCTAATGTATTATTAATTTACTCGAGTAGTGGGAGGGACATTAAGTGCAATTTTCTATCATTTTTTATAAATATTTATAAATTTTAATTTCGATTATAAATTTAATTAAAAATGAGACAAATTATTTTTTTAATAAGTTTTATTTAATAGAAAAAAGTGTAATAATATTTACATAAATTTAACTTTTTACATGGACACCAAAAAACTAACAAAGAAATGAATTTATTTCTTCAATAACTTAATAAGTGTATGCTTTAATAAAAACATTAAAAAACTAATAACTGCATGCATGTCCATAATAGTAATCCTATAGTCTAAAAGTTCGACTTTTTGGTGTTTTTTTGGCATATTTTTCAATCAATTTTGTCTGAAATCTAGATAAAAATTAATAATAATAATAATAAATTGTCTAAGCAAAGCCATTAATAATTACTATTAAAAAAATCATTTATTCTCCAAATAAACATAAAAAAAACTAATAATGCATGCCTTAATAGTAACATAAAAAGCCTAATAACCAGGGATCAAATTTGAAATTGGCATTGATCGTCAAGAGCCTTTAACCCGTCATGGATTAGGCATAGTTGGGGAAAACTCTTTTAGAAATCGCTACAATACACACTGAAAATTGTCATGTTTTTTAAGATTTGTAACTAAAAAAATAATAGGAGGGAAACTAACTCCAGGAAGTCAAACACCTTCCCTTAGACATAGAAGGTCTCTACAACGACAAAGGGTTGAACCTGGACTATTTGCATGGTGATGCCCTATCCCAATGACTAATCCACATCCTCACGGATATATGTGTCTTTCAAGTATTCTCTACAACTATAACCTGCACATATTTTGTATGTCTTTCACATCCTTGTCATGCAAGCTTCCTCCCTTCACAAAATGCAATTCGCTTCACAAATCTGAATTGCAATGAAACACCTTCTCTAACATGCACAAGGTGTGTACAACCTAAGAGAATTAGACTTATATATATTAACTATATCTATCATTGTGCGATTAAATTTAAGGTGACCACAAAACTACTATTTTATATGAGATATATTTGTAGAAAATGTAAGCTTGACATGTTCCCTTGTACACATAGAGAAATAAGAGAAATAAGAAAGACAATGCAAACTTAAAAAAAAAAAAAAAAAGGAGGATTGTATTAGGTGTTTTCCTCTTATCCAGTTAAATGCATTCTATAAGAAACACAATCTAAACTTAAAGAGAGAAAAAGAGAAAGGAGCGGATCATGGATTTTTCTCTTAGTTAGTTAGGTACATTCTATCAATTTTAGCATAAAAAGATGACAACATAGAGTAATGCACTCAAAAAATTTACCGGGGTCAACCAAATTTTTCCAAACTACCAAGACCAAGTTATAAATGCTTTTGTACTATACCAACAAGTGGCCATAGCATGCAAAATGTTAGAATCCAGAAAACGTAACAACTCTGAAAAGATGCATTAAAATAAAAGCTTTTTGGTTCATGGAAAAGCATTAACCACCTATTATATAATAAAAAATAAAAAATAAAAAACAATTCAAATAGTATTGAATCTAATAACTAAGCTAGGTCCAATCCATCAATAAGAGTTTAAACTTTAAACCCTCTCCTCTCTTTTTTTAATCTCTTATATAAGAAAAATTACATTAAAATAAATTATTACTATATTAATATATTATCACGAAAAATTATTACTACAATAATATTTTATCGTGAAGAATTATTATTACAGTAATATCTTACTATTAAAATGCATCACCCACACACTAAAACATATATTTCAAAATACATTAAAATAGATTATTACTGCAGTAATATCTTACTATGAACAAGACGATGTGTGGTTGATCTGCACAAGATGGATGTGAAGAAAAAGAGGCGCGACAGATCTCCAAAAGATGGATACCTTGTAGAAGGTGGATATGCAAAAGTTGGGTACTATGTAAAAGAATACACACAGTGTAGAAGATGGACATAATTGTTCCTCCTCTTTGAGTAAGAGAATTCATCACAATCAAAGCTTCATTCTCAATGTCCATTACTAAATTGTAGCTTTAATAAATAAAAGATACATGCATTAGCTCCATGAAAATAATGTTTTATTAAAATAATAACAATTATTATTTTCATGTGATGAAAATGATAAGGAGATAAGCACCTTAGTGATCTTCTTTCTTTGGGAATAGACTCAACCTCGGGATTCTAAAGATACTGCCCATTGTTCCTCTTTTTTTTTTTTTTTTTTTTTGCATCAGAAATATATTTATGTCTTTGGCTAGAGAGTTCTTGACGGGAAATGACAACTTCAATTTTGATCCTTGTGGAAATAGTGAACCATGGCATATGATTATTCAAGGAACTATAGGTATAAGAAAGTTTTACTTGATTGGAGTTTCAGATTTAAGACTTATGTGGGAATTTTTAATGTATAGAGTTGTTAAAAAAAACACTCAAATTTAAATCTTTTCCTAAAAAGATGTCCTTACTTCTTTTGGCCAGAATTGGGGTTGCATCATTCAATACATCTACATCAACAATGTACTCTACACTTCATTTACTAGTCAAGGACTGACCAATTTAGAAGGGTTGTGTTTAATTAACTTACAAGAAGAGATGCAACATGTCAAATATATCCTTATTGATGAGATTAATTTTAATTATAGGGAGAAATGTATTAACTTAAATTGGTTCTCTACTATGTCAAGCATTTTCTAAAAATTCATATGTTCCATACAACTTCCATCAGTTATGGATAAACTTATATATGCATGTGAAGGTCATGTGAATGAATTATAGAACTCATTCACAACTATTGTAACTCTTGATATAGTGTTCAGGACATATGGACAAATCTAATAAAAAATGTTTTTGTCATCTTCTAATGAATGTTAGAGATGCAATTCCAACTATATATGACTGGAAATTACTAATGAGTTATGCATATGCTTCTTTGGATGCCTCCACAAAAGAGTCATTTGACAAGACATTTGTTTGCAATAAATGATGATGTTAACAATCATAATAAATGTTGTTTGACATCTCTAAATCATCATATTGCTCATAGTGTTGTTATAGAACTAACAAGAAAATGTTGCATTGATGCACATGAGGAAAAAGAGGAAGGTGAATTGCTTAATTCAATTAGAGCTAGGGTGATGCTCACTTCAAACTTATGGATCGATGAGTACTTGTCAATGGAGCTTTTGGTATTGTTGAAAAAAATGTATATAATCCTAGAAAATTACCCTGAAGCCTTCCACATATGCTTTAGTAGTATTTGATAATTATGTAGGGGTTCCATAAGATGAAGTAGTACCTCGTATTATTCCTATTGTATCCATTGAAAGAGGTGCAATAAGACAACTTCCATTGAAACTTGCTTCGGGTTTGACAATCCATAAGTCAAAAGGATTGACATTAGAACTATAAATATTGGAAAGAAATAGAGACAACAATATTCTAAGTTAAAGGTTTGAATGGTATTCAAATTTTGTCCTAGTCTTGATTTTACTTGCACTATGCTCACATATATAATTTTTTTGATGAAATGATTTCAATAGGGTAATTTTGGTTTTAGATAGCACCATTTTGATTTGTCACTGCAATTGGAACTAGCCTAGATCCATATTAACTCTGGATCTATCAACTACATAGAGGGATCAAATCCCTTGAAGTGCAAACCTTTTTTAGAGTGCAAAACTTGAGGAAAAATTTGCACCTCAAAAGATTTGATACTTCCATATTAACTCTGGATCTATCAACTACATAGAGGGATCAAATCCCTTGAAGTGCAAACCTTTTTTAGAGTGCAAAACTTGAGGAAAAATTTGCACCTCAAAAGATTTGATACTTCTCGAGACTTGATAGATTTAAAGTTAAGATAGATCTAAACTAGTATATATTTCAACAACATTTTATAATTTAATCTTTCAAATCTTTTTGTCCATCTCTTGACTTCCACCCTTCTTTTGCAAGTTGTGGAAGGGCCTGCGCCTACAAGTGCCAAGTGTTATATAACTTCATGGATTTCATGAGTTTCATTGTTAAACCGATCTTGCCTAATCCCTCTACCACAAACTTGATTTGTTCATTGAGTTCTTCCTCCGCAGAGCTTCATTGTCCACCTGGTGTAATTTGAAATGTCTTCCTCATCGATATAGAGTATTTGCAATTGTCACTTCTACTTCCTTTATTTTCAGATTGTTTTTCTTATTCTTGGCCTAAAAATACCAGCACTACATATCTATTATCTACCTGGACGCTTCGAAATGTTATTGAGCCTCTTCTTCTTTTGACAACTTTGTTTTTATCATTGTGACTATATAATCAATGTTTCCCATTAGCAATTAGCATTTACTGATAGTGATTGCAGTGTCATCATAGTTTCCAACATACCATTTTTGTTTCAAAAGGCATCTCTATGCATGGTCTATCATTGATCTTTACTTCTTCTTTTTTTTCTAACATGAGTGACTACAGCAGCCCATATCCACCTGCTAAGTTGATTCTTATTTTATTTTTTTCACAACATGGATAACTACAGTGCCCAATATCCTCCCTGCTATGTTGCTGCCACCAGTGATGTATAGATTGTCAAATTGGAAAGCAATTCACATCTCCTCCCTGCTATGTTGCTGCCACGAGTGATGTATAGGTTGTCAGATTGAAAAGCAATTCAATCTGAAGAACTATACGCCATCCATCAATCAATTTAGATCTGATCAACTGTACACCACTAGACAAGTGATGTATAAGTTGTCAGATTGGAAAGCAATTCACATATGACGACCTATACACCACCCAATCAATCAATTTAGATCCGACGAACTGTACACCATTAGCCACAACATGTGAGTAGCAGGGTGGATATTACTGGCCTGTCACTACAGCCTCTATGACGTTTTCCATTTTGTACATTTCTTCGCGTAAATGAAAGCTTCATTCTTCCACTTTATGAGGAATCGGATTATGACATCACCGGGACTAAATATTAGCAATATTATGTCAAACAGATTAGTATTGAAAACCCGTAACCCCAATACCATGCCGGTGCTGCTAGGTGCATCCTGTAGTTTGTATACCTTCCACTCTCACTAACCCCTGACTTGCTTTTCTTAATCTGGGTCGTGATCGGAGGCATGTCCTCTCAAACTTGACTCTCTCCATTCTTGCCTTCTCTGGTTTCAAATCTTGCACCAAGTTTGTTCCTTATTGTGGCTTTGAGTCTATGTGTTGCTTCCTTTTCTCTCTTCACTTTGTCGAACTAGACTTTCCCTGATCACCACCTCTTCTAGTCACCTGTTTTGTCAGCTTTTTGAATTTGTGATCTCTGGCATCTCGTGGCTCTTTTCTCAATGAATTATTTCTCCACATGTCTAGTTCTATTCTCATGTAGTCATGTTAGACTCGTGTTGAGCCAATTATCTTAACCGCTCCTTTGTTTTCTCACTTTCCTGCCTTTAGACTTCAGCATTTTCTTGTTGTGCCTTGAATTACTCTATGAAGTGTCTTACATTAACCTCCTTGTCTCATTCTCAATTATCTTCTTCATTGATTAGTTTACAAGATTTTGGATGAAATATTCCCTTTTGTCCCCATGCTCATCGGAGTTGTATTTATGCTCATCGGAGTTGTATTGTTCACCAATCATTTGGTTCAAGTTCCATGACCATCTCTATCTTTTTCTCCCTTTCATTTAAGATAATGACAATTTGTTCATTTGTGTGATACTTTTGTTAGAAATCTTTATCTTTCAATGCATCCTAGGTCCAATCAAAGGAGGCTTTTGTTAGAAATATTCTTTCTTCAATGCCTCCTGGGCCTAACCAAACTCCTTTGGTAGATAAATTTTGATTAACTTGTTGAGACTCTAATCATAATGGGCCAACATCATAATGATGAAATCAAGGTTTGACAAATAGGACTCATCAACTTGTTCCTCCACCCTTTCATTGGAGAAATACTCCCTGTGTCATACTCATGGGAGTTTGTAAGGGGTGGCATTCCTAATGTCTCTAAAGTGTTGATTGGTGTTTGATACCTATCAACAAACTTATTTGATTGCAACCTAATTTTAAAGAATTTTGGGGGAGTCGTGAAGTGATTTGGAAATCCCTAAACTTGATGCAATGATACTCTCCCATTTCAAAACAATCCTTGATATTCTTTATGAATAATCGATCAATGGCTCCAAATTCATTGGTGTTCTCTTCATTTTGTTGATGCATCTTCATGCACCAAACCATGACTTTGTCTCCCATTATTAGAAAATTATGGTGGAGTTCTCTTTCCCACATTTTGGTATACATGTAGGGTACCAATAGGAATTCATTCTTTAACTCCTTTGGTTTTTTCACTGGTGGTAGGAACATAGGAACTACTCAAAAGACAAGTACACATAAAAAAAAATTGACTACGAGAATCAAATTTTACTTGAATCAAATGAAGCAATGCAACTATTGTTTGATACTTTTGGAATAGTCTATCTTGATATCATACCTAAGTAGAAATAAAAGAAATATACCCGCCTGTTTGACCACATCTCCATCCCTTTTACCAAAAATCTCAATAAGTATCTTAACAATAGTTGAATGCATACCATCCCTTAGGTGTTTAATACTATATATATGTCCTTGGTCTTATTAGTCTTCATCCATATTTATAGGTAATACCTCTAGAATGTTGTGTTTTCTCACATATGATCCCTAATGTGTCTGTCATCCCACACTTCACTCCCTCGGGGAATTCAAAAAAATATCAAATTGTGCTAGTATGGGGATTGTAACCCTTGCCTTAACATTGACATTCATTTACTTATTTGGGTCATATAATATATTGAGTTCATGAATCATATCCTAGATCATGACTAAGTTGGTATATAGTGGACTTGGTACACTGATTTGGATTATGTTGAGAATGAAATCAAGATAATAACATGGAAATATTACAAGGAGAATAGTAACACAATGCCCAAACTCTATTAATTAATGAAATATGAAAACATTGCAATATGAAAAACAATACAAATTAGCTAGAATGGTGGTATATTATCTCTAAGAAAAGATGTGACAGCTATGCTCATTCATGAAAATCCCATTACAAGAGGCTAAAATTGTCATTTAACATAAATTATAAAACCTAAGAGGCAAAAATGTTAAGATCCAAAACCCCAACCCTAAGAGATGATATGGTAAAATGAATGCTATCCTTGAGGGTCTTAGTTTATATGTCAACTTCACGAGACCATGACTTTTGCATACAAACTATGTTTAGGGTGTTTCTTGGATCATTACAAAGCTTACTCCAAGCTCTATGTTTTTGTCTAGCATAAAAATCAAATATTTCCAAGCCATGTCTATCATAAAAAAAACACATGGGAAGTGCCTAAAAAATGCACCGGAAGTTTAGGATTTCCAAAATTGTTGTAAAATTGGCAAGGCATGGGATTGTTTATAAGTCAATGGTAGATTGGATGGCCACGTGTATCCACCTAGAGCATAGACGCATGATGGAATGGGTATTTCTACATGTCCATTTTTTTCTTGATGATGGTTGAGTACCATTTCTCATCATTTATGTCATTCTTTGTGTAAAAAATCCCCATCTTCCTATGTATTTGGTGTTCTCTACTTAATTAAGGTTACACCATACTAATAATTTGTGCATCAGTTCAAGCCCTAACTTGAGCACTAGTAAAAAACCGTTGATTGATTTTTCATGCTACCTTGGTATTTGTTCATCACAATGTGTGAAAATGAACCCTCTTCTTCCTCTATAAATAGATTTTTTAATGTGTTAAATGTAGTTGTGTGTGCTATGTGTGCTACGTCCCTTATAGCTTATGGATTTATGTCACATGTGTCCCTCATCATTTGTTTGTGATATTTATTTCCTTTTTTAAATTAAGGATTAGGCATTAGCATTTGCTAGGTGGAAATCACTTCTAGTAGGTACCCTTATCTAATGTCTAGATCTATTTTCATCTTAACGTGTTCCATTTCCTTTGTCAGTGTCACATGTGAATCCTTGGAAGTGTTCATTTCCAATTTATAGCTAGGTCTTGGTAGAACCTAAAAACACCAATAACTACTCAGGTACTATTTTTAGATGTTGGTCGAATGATCCACTCTATTGGCTCATACTTATTCCTTTTCACTGCATCGGTTTGTTTCCATCAATATAGTCTTCCAGTGTATGCTATTGATGGCTTCTTCCAAGATAATTAATCGATCTCAATCCCATGCTTAGGTAAAATTTTCCAACTAGGAGTCACCTTGCATATGCTTCAAGAAACGACAACTTACATGTTTTTTCCAATGGTGGATTCTAGCAACACATGTGAATGATGTGTTAGGGGCCTTCTTTAGTGTTCATGGTTATGCCTTAAACTTGAGGGTTCTCCTAACAACAACCCTAATGTCTAATTGTTTCATAACCATGCCCTTTCATCATGAATTCAATCATAATCATCATGTGTCCTTCCTATGATGGCTTCTTCCAGACTCATCTCTTATTGGTGTTTGCATTTAATTGGTGGTCGTTGTTTTGAGGAGAAAACTAGGAAACAAGTTGTAAACAAATTTTGGGTGAAATGGCGATAGTCAACTATGTATCATATAGATCCAATGTTTGAGCCATGTATTTGGGGGCTCAGAGGATTGAGGAGATGCATTATATGGTAGGGATGTGAGCTTTGTTGCAAATAAGCTAGGAATGAAAGAGTAGGAGCAAGGTCCATTCAACATAAATAGGATTGAGGAGATCCATTATATGGTATGGATGTGAGATTTGTTGCAAATAAGATAGGAAGGAAAGAGTAGGACTAGGGTCTATTCAACACAAAATAGGATCAAGCTTAGGTTGGATTTGTTGCAGATAAGCTAGTAAAGAAGGAGCATGAGCAAGATCCATTCAAGACAAGTAGAATCAAACTTAGGTTGCAAGTATTCCTTGCCATTTGTTTCATGCATTATATTAAATGAATTATGATTTATTCCATTTGAATTATTACTTATATTGAAACACGTATATAATCTCAAAGATAGAAAAAAAAAATAGTTACATAGAAGCCTCTTAGTGAAATTAATGAGATAAGCTATCAAAACCACTATATTTGATTATCCGATTTATTATACCATATGAAGAAAATCCTTCTCTTGAATTTTGGTTTGCAATGGGTGGGTAATGTTTATTGCAACATGTATGTAATCTCAACAATAGGAAAAAAAAATTAAATCATAAATACAGAGAATCCTCTAGTGAAATTTATGAAAAAAACTATCAAATCTACTATATTCGATCATTCAAATTATTATACCAGATGAAGAATTTATTGATGTTAAATTTTGATTTGTAATGGTGGTTAATGTTTATGTGGAATTGCATGTATTGTATATGGAAAGTTCCTATTCATGGATAGAGCTTTTCTCATAGAATAAATAGTTTCTAATTATATGATTAGTCATTATGAAATTAAATGGTCTCTAATCAGGTGATTATCTATTATGAAATTAGAGGAATGCTAGATAAGAAATCCTAAAATCGGAATTTAGATGTAATTTAGTTGTTCTAACAAAACACGAAGGAAAGAGACAATATATTGCAACAAAATTTATAAGTCACTTGGATTATCAAAACATGAAAAAAAGAGATAGCATATTGCAAAAAAGTTAAGTTGTTTGGATTATCAAGTCAAAATACAACTTATTGCATAAGAATCAAGATCAAACATATTATAGTATATATATTGATTAATTGTGTTTCTCTTAGACACTATACTATGATCGATAGTCAAACCAAGTTTTTTTGTTGGGACTCCTATGGGTTTCGCTTGGATTCAGGCATGTAGAATTGTATGTGACATTCTTTGTGGTTTAAACAATGTCATCCTTCTAATCTATTATTGATGTCCAATTGACCTATTTTTCCTCCAATGACTCTATATCAATTGACTTCTCTTGTTTTAGATCTTGTCTTGGGTTTTTTCATTGTTGTGGCTTTAAGTCTATGTATTCTTCTTTTTTATTCTTTAATTTTTCAAACTATCCTTTCCCTAAACATTGCTTCTTCCAATCACCTACTTTGCTAGTTTATTGGCTTTGTTCTCTATGGTTGCACTTGGCTCTAATCTCCATGAGTTATTTCCCTACATGTCTATCTCTATTTTAGGAATTCGTGTTGGACTAATGTGTAAATCTAGTTCCCTTAACCAGTGCTTCCTTTTTCTCCCTTTCCTACCTTTAGAATTTGGTTTTTTCCTGTTGTGCTTTTAGTTACTCAGTAAAGTTTCTAACATTTATTGTGAATTCCTCATCCCACTCTTGATTATCTTCTTCACTAATTAATTCATAGGGTTTGGGTTGAAGTATTCTCTTTTGTACATCTCCTCCTCCTGTTAGAGATATTACACACTCACCTAGTATTTATTTTCCTAGGTTGACTAGTCTATGTTGAGGGCGCCCCTGGTTAGAGATATTCTCTCCTAGATGAGAATAGTCTCCCCTAGATGAGGGAACCACATCCTCTTTATTCGTGAGTCAATTAAACCTCAGTTAGACTAGTGGAGTGGAGTCTTGCATGGAAACCTCGGTATTATCACCAAGTATTGCATGCATACCTCGGTATCATCAACATGAGGGTGCACTTACCTTGGGATCATCACCAAGAAAGCACCACACATGTGCATGCATTATTCTCTCCTCACTCCACTTGTGATTAATCAGTTAATTGATCGTCGCATGGCCAGTTAACTAGACTAGGTGGCAGTTCACTCAAGAGTCTGTCAGTGAGTCCTCACATCTCTCTAGATCACTACTATAGTGCATTAGTTTTCTCATGTAGAGTATATCATGTGCATTTTTACTATTCTCTCATTATTGAATACAATTCTTTTAATTTTTTCTCTCAAGCTTGTCTCTCTTTCTTTCTTATCTCTCGCAAGCTTTATGTGATATTTTCTACTAGCTAGATTCTTTGTGTGATACGTTTCCACGAAACTTCACATGGTATCAAATCATTGTTTCTAGGAGAAAGTGCATAAGCATTTTATTTGTGGGTATAGGAGGAAGATGCAATCAGAAAGGATGGAGTACTTGCCAGCAATTCTTCTTACCACTCATAACAATTTCGAGTGGAAGCTAAAAATTTTGCATCAGCTTAGATGTAGAGGCTTGTACCGAATTACAACGGCTACAAAGGTGGAGCCAACATCAGCTATCAAGAAGAACATGTATCTCAACTGCATGGATGAGGCCTATGACCTCATCTACAAGTATATGATCCCCCAGTTTTTGTTTCACATTGAATCTTGTACCACACCAGATGAGATTTGGATAAAGTTGAAGGATCTCTTTGGAAAACATGACGAAATGAGAGGCCATATGTTCGAGGTGGAGATGAATTCCTTAGATCCGAAGAATTTTGATAACATACAGGACTTCTTTACAAAGTTAAAGTCTCTTCTTTTTCATTTAAAGGGATGTGATATACACAAATCAACCCAACACAATTAGTTAGTCCTTTCTATCTTCAAAAAAAAGGGTCTGGATTATGTTGTTTTTGTCTCATCATTCCATACAAACAAATTCACTTCAGGAGCAACCTAGAAAATGATGACATTGGATTAGTTTATCGAATCCCTAACGCATGAGCAAGATAAGCTCATAAAAATGGGGATAATCAAGGGACCCAATGCATATGCACTTGTTGTGTATGAGAGTAGAAACACTTCCAATTCAAATTCCAAGTAGAAAAGAAAGGGAAATGTGCATGCGGATATAAAGACGGAAGGGTACTTCAAACCCTTCGATGATTCCTCGGGATCCAAAGGTGGAAAAGGAAAGAAAGGGAAGTCTAAATTTAGTTACTGCAACTGTGGCTATCATCCTAAATTAGCATGTATGAAGAAACAGATTGATTTGATGGTGCAGATACTTCAAAAGAACAACCTTGGGGAACACATTCTCGAAGTTGAAAAGAAGAGATTGGAAGATCAAGCACTGGAAAAACAAGGCAACTCTCATGAAGTGATTTCCATTAACTCTTCACATTATGCACAGATCTTAGATTCAGGTGCATCGCATCATATGGAATCAACAAAAAATGTTTTATCTTCTATTTCTGCATGCACAGGTTCTCCCATCCTCATGGGACATGATACCCCAGTTGAGGTCATTGGCCAAGCGAGAGTAGAAATCCAACACATAAGTTTTGAATTCTTGCATGTTCCAAAACTCTTTTTGAATATACTCTATGTTTATTAGATAACGCATTCTAATACAGGAAAAAGGGTTTATTTCACACCTGATTCCGTAACCATATCTATTATGCATGATAAATACATTATTTTTATTGGTGAGGTAAACCATCAATCTCGTTTGTATACTTTCAGTGATTTCATTGCTAAATATCATTCTTATTTACTATTGATGCATGTTGATGATCATAGTAGATTAAGGCACGAGAGGTTCAACCATATAAACTTCAAATACATGCAACAATTGTGCAAACAAGAAATGGTCACTGGCTTGCCCAACATACATTTTTCCAAACGAGTTTTTCAAGGATGTGTTCTTGGCAAATATCCTCAAGAGATTTTGAGAAATGGAAGGCCCGGAGGGCCTCCTCTCCTTCGGAGCTCATCCACAGTGATCTAATGGGACCCTTTCCTCATTCTTCTATCAATAAATCAAGGTACATGCTTACATTTATTGACGATTTCTCATGATACACTTGGGTGTACTTTCTCAGGCAGAAGTATAAAGATTTTGAGCATCTCAAAGACTTCAAAGCACATGTAGAGACTCATTCCGGGAGAAAGACAAAAATACTCCACGCAAAAAATGGGGGGGGGGGGGCGTGCCAACAGAGATGTCCAACATATTTGTTCAAAGGAAAGTCTATAGTTGCAGCACATAGTACCTTACACTATGCAATAGAACAGAGTAGCCGAGAATCTCTCAAGGAGATGGTCGCTTGCAATTTGAATGCAATATCTCTACTGCCCAAGCTTTGGGATAAGGCATTTAATTGTGCCAACCACATTCAGAATAGATCTCCTCGTAGATTTGTCAAGGACCAGACTCCCTTTGAGGCGTGGAGCAACAACAAACTAGAATTCACCCACTTCTAAATATTTGGCTCTTGTGTGTAGGCCCACATACCCTCTTAAAAGAGGAAATTAATAGATCCATAGAGTATCGCATGCATATTTGTGTTGAAATAATGTAACTGCAAAGTGTATTCTTATTATTATTTGATATATTATTCATTGGATCAGTCCCCATTGTGGATTGATCATGTCGGCTATTGTATAAGGACCAAATCCCCTTTTGTGGATTGGTCATAATGTAATTG
>ML782431.1:94887-162633 GCA_009831015.1 Picea engelmannii
TGTATAAGGACCAAATCCCCTTTTGTGGATTGGTCATAATGTAATTGTAAAAGGCAAAAGAAGAAGTCGGCCCCATAATATATCAAGAGGCCCCGAAATATAATAAAGGTGGTTATAACCACCCAGTTTGAGAAGTTGGCCCTACCAGTGAAGAGACACTTCACACGTGCTAGATTTGTATAAATAAGGAGGCTAGCACCTCACTTAGATACACAACTCACTTGCTCATTGAGAGACAAGTTTCAGAACTGCAGTTGGAGAAGGAGAGAGAGTGGTGCATCTTTGGGAGAGGATCTTTTGTATTAGCTTAAGTTATCTCTTGGCATTGTATTGGCTATCTATAATAAGGAAGTTTTGTTGGGTTTTCTTCCCCTAGAGGGTTTCCCAGGATAAATGTTGTGTCTCTTGTGATTGTGTATTTCTCAATGATCTTGTCTTATGTTGTTGTTCTCTATTGAAATGCAAAGAACTATAATAATGGCTTAAACATTAACAATTTGTGGGATATCCAGATGGTGTGAAGGTTTATAGGTTACTTGATCCCTCTATGTTCAAGCTCATCATTGAGCACAATGTGCAGTATGAGGAGATTCCCTTATATGCACCATTGGAGCCACATGCAGAGACCTCGGTACTTCTTCCTACACCAGACATCAACAATGATGAGTCAACTCATTCAAATCATGGTTCATATTTGAGTTTTGAATCTGATTCGGAAGATGATGAGTATGCATATGATGATCCATGGTAGATGCCCAAGTGGGCACATATCACCCTACAGGAATCAAGTGACCTTGTGGGGGATCCAGTAGATCAGAGAAGGACAAGGTCCCAGTTTGAACATCCTCCTCATGCACTTACAACTAATGAACCAGTGATGCCCATGCATTGTTATATGGTTCTAGATTTAGACCTATGAACCAGACTTAGAATATAGTTATGGGAAGCTACTATGCAGGAGGAGTACAACTCTCTCCTCGAGAACCAGACTTGGGATATGGTCCCACTTCCTTTAGACAGGAAGTTTGTCAGATGCATATGGATATATAGGACCAAGAAGGCAGTAGACGGTCAGGTGAACAAGTACAAGGAAAGATTAGTTTCCAAAGGTTTTCAGTATATACACGAGATAGACTATGATGAGACCTTTGCTCCTACAGCAAAGATGGACTCTTTCCGATTGGCCCTTGCCATTGCAGCAGCCAAGGGGTGGGAATTTCACTAGATGGACGTGAAGAATTCCTTTCTTCATGAGGATCTCTTAGAGGATATTTACATGGAGCATCCACATGGGTTCATACAAAACTCATCCTTAGTATGTCAACTAAAAAATTCATTATATGGCCTCAAGAAGGAACCTAGAGCATGGTATGAAAAGATGGATGTTTTTTTTTTTCTTTCTCGGCGTTTTATTAGATGTAAATAAGATCTAAACATATACATTCTAAGAACCTCAGACTCCATGTTGATCCTAGTTCTTTATGTTGATGACCTCTTGATCACAAGAAGTTCATCCTCAATAATTGTTGTGGTCAAAGAAATTCTATACTATAGGTTCTCTATGGAAGACATGGGTCCATTGCACTATTTTCTTGGTCTCGAGATCATTCAATATGCTTAAAGAATCAATATATCTCAAACTAAGTATGACATGGATTACTTGGTTATATTCAAGATGATCAACTGCAAGTCGGCAGCCACACCCTTTCTGCCTGGGGTACATCTTGAGGATGGAGGGGATACATCAATGGTGAAAAACACCTTATATTGGCATCTTGTGGGGATCCTTCTATATCTCACCCACACCCAACAGGATCTCTCATATGTAGTTGGGGTAGTTTCCAAGTACATGAAGGAGCCACATGAGCTACACTAGAAGGATTCCAAGTGAATCCTCGGATATGTTCAAAGAACCACAAGTTATGGGATCCACTATGAAACACATTGTGCATTGGATCTCATGGGATTCACAAATTTTGATTATGTTTCCGATAGCATAGATCGCAAGTCCACTTCTGGGTACATGATCAATTTAGCTTCCGGTCCCATCTATTGGTCATGCAAAAAGTAATCAGCAATTCTTTTATCGTCAACAGAGTTCAAGTACAAAGGAGAGGGCAACGTCATTATTCAGAAACTTTGGCTTTATAACTTCCTCACTAAGCTCGACATCCAGTTTCATCATCCGACTATCATTTGGTGTGAGAATTAGAGTACTCTCAAGTTTTGTAGAGACCCAATGCAGTGACAGTGGTCCAAAAACATTAAGATCCATATGCATTACATCAGAGAGTTGGTACATGACAGGATCATCAATTTGCAGTACTATCCATCTGTCAAAAAGACTACAAACATATTCACCAAGACATTTATTGGGTAGAAGTTCCACCTTCTACGCAATCATCTTGGAGTGAAGAACACAATTGCTTAGGAATTGTCTTTCTTCCTTCTTCATTTTTTATGCATCGCACTTTGAGGAGGGTTTCCCATGAGGTTTTCCCTCTTTCCTCTACTTTTTTGGTGTTTCATTCTTAGGTGCATTGTACAATGGATACCTAGCATGGCCTTGATTTCTAGGACCCATTCATCATGTATGCCCTAGTAGTGTTCAGGGGGGGTGTTGGAGATATTACACACTCACCTAGTATTTATTTTCCTATGTTGACTAGTCTATGTTGAGGGTGCCCTTGGTTAGAGATTTTCTCCCCTATATGAGAGTGCCACATCCTCTTCATTATTGAGTCAGTTACACCTCAATTAGACTAGTGGAGTGGAGTCTTGCATGGAAACCTTGGTATTACCACCAAGTGTCGCATGCATACCTCAGTATCATCACTATGAGGGCGCACTTGCTTTGGGATTACCACCAATAAGGTGCCACACATGTGCATGCTATATTATCTCCTCACTACACTTGTGATTAGTCAGTTAACGAATCATTGCATGGCCAATTAACTAGGACTAGGTTGCAATTCACTCTAAAGTATGTCAATGAGTCCTCACATCTCTTTGAATCACTACTATGGTGCATTAGTTTTCTCATGTAGAGTATATAATGTGTATTTTTACTATTCTCTCATTAGTGAATACAATTTTCTCCATTCTTTCTCTCAATATTTTCTCTCTTTCTCTCTTCTCTCTCACAAGATTTATGTGATCTTTTCTACTATCTAGATTCTCTGTGTGATAATTTTCCATGAAACTTCAAACCTCAGAGTTGTATTGTTCACCTTTCATTAGGTTCAAGTTCCATGACCATCTATGTCTCTTTCTCCAACTTACCTAGGATAATGACATTTTTTTCATTGGTATTATGATGCTTATGTTAAAAACCTTCCTCCTTCAATGCATATTGTGCCCAAGAAACCCCTTTGGTAGATAAAGTTTAGTTAACTTGTTGAGACTCTAGTCATATTGGGCTAACTTTATAATGATGAAATCAAGGTCCTATAGATAGGATTCATCAACTTAATCCCCCACCCTTTCATTGGATAAATAACACAACATCATTACATGGTATGCCTAAGTTAGATGGTTGCAGGGGATGGTGTTTTGGACTCACCGTCCCATTGTGGGTTTACTAATGATGATTGATTATGATTATCCTTATATGATAACTTTTTATGTGATGATTTGGAATATGTACTTTTCTAATGGACTAACTAGTGCAAGGTTGAGATATTATTGAAGGATGGAAAAATAATATTCCAAGGCTAGGGCTCATGCTCCAATGAGCGTGACACCATATCCTAGAGCTTAGGAAGCCATGGGGAAGGGAAAACTTGTGAAAATGACCTCCAAAGTTAACTTGAGAAAAAAGGGAAAATGGAAAAGGGTTGTAGCTCACTTTTACCTTGTTCTTGACACTTGTAAATACCCTCATAAGCCTAATTTCGCCCTAGATGAGTTAGTTGATGGAAGGGAAATTTTAGCAACCACTTAATAGTTATTTAAGAAAGGAAGACATCCTTTGAGAAGGAGGTTCTAAGGGGGGGAATTATGGTGTTTTTATTATTATTTATGAGTCCTTAGGACACCATTATTGAAGGGAAACTGTCGAGGGTATGAAAGTGGTAGTATGTTCCCTACAAGACAAAGAAGACACCATTTTCAGGGGGGGTTAGGGATGTTATTGTGGTAGTAAGATCCTATTGAGTTAACGTTAATGTGGTTTTCATACCCTGGCCTTAACCTTATTGGGATCGAGCCCTGCTCGGGGGGAAACATTGAAGGCAATTGCATTAGTTGGGTAGAAAATCAACCCTTGGGTTCGATTTCCCCTCTATGATTTCCTTATAATTTATTATAGATGTTGGAATACATCTCTAGCCTAAAACAATTCTCTAAAAATATTAGCTTGGAAAAGTGCTCTAATACCCCTTGTGATGTTATTTATTAGCAAAAGAGAAGATCCAAAGAAGAAATAACAAAATATACCAAGATTTAGAGAAGAAATAATAGATTATAACAACAATAGGCAATTGTAGAAGAACTAGAATACCATAAATAGAAATACCTTTCTTGGTGAAATAAATTTTGATTTACCTCTTCATGGGGGTGACCTATAGATGAATAGAGCTCCAATTATAGTATGCTTCCCAATACATCTTCTTACCTTGCTTCTACTTCATTATATAGTTTCTATCTAACCTCTTAGAAACTTTGTAATAGGTTGAACCTTCTAGTAACCCTTCTTACAATTATTACTTTCACACTATCTCTACTATATCAGCCTTATTTAATAGGGATGGTCTCCATACATAGCAACCTATCTATCTACTTAAGGAGATTAGGGTAGGAACCTAACATAATGGAAGAATAGAAATCTTGTCAGTAGTTCCCAATGGCCAAGGAAGCCATTTGGGGACACCACGGAGGGTTTGATACATCAAATCCTTTGAGTACAGCCAAGAGAAAGGTTGGGAAATAAATTAAGAAATTCAACTTGGATGAAGATAAAAAGAAGAGTCTTACTCCAAGTTTTCTTATGGTGTCGATGATTTATGGTATGTTGAAGAACCATAAAGCATGTGTTTCATTTTGACTAATTGTGAATACTCTTAGTTGCCCCACTTTCAAAGGAGTTCAAAAATATGGTGTTGGGGCACACTAGTTCTTCATTAAGGATCACAAATTCAAATATGGCCAGATTAGTTGTAATTTTTGTAAGATCAATTTTTTTTAGTTTTTAAGGAAAGATATTTTAGGAGACAAGTGGAGTGTCTATGGGTTCTCCATTTTTTCCTATAGTGGCTAACCTCTACATGGAGTGTTTTGAGAATAAGGCGCTTGAATCTTATATTTTCAAGATTAGTGGGTAAGATTTGTTGACATCGTTAATGCCAAGTGACCTCAAGGTGAGAAGGAGCTAAACAAATTTGTTCAATGCCTAAAAAACCAGTCCAAACATATCAAATTTCCCTTGAAAGTTAACGAAAATGGGAGTCTTACATTATTAGATGTGTTGATTACAAAGAAACATAATGGATCATTATCACATCAAATATTTAGAAAGAAAACATAGACATGTAATGTGTGCATGAAAAATCGTGTCACCACCCTAATAAAAAATTTGGCATCATAAATATTGAGCAACTAGATTTGCCTTCAACATTTTAATTGTTGATGCCCTAAAGCAAGAAAAGACCCAACTAGCACAACATAGAAAAAATTAAAGCCTCTTATTTTATTTTTATCAACTATGTCACTAACACTCATTTACTTTGTTATGTGTGATGAACACACAAGTGCCACATACATCATCACACATTATGCGATGAGCAAAAAACTACCACACCTAGAAATTTGACAACCAGTGCAATGTTTAAATATCTCTCACAATGCCCCTAAAGATGTTCAAAAATGGATTTTTTTTACCCTAAATTGTTGAGGGTTGGCCAATCCCTCCAAGAAATTGGCCTTAAAAATATTAGTGGAAGAAAAAAAACCATATGTTATGTTTTTATAATAAATAATGATTGATGGGATAAAAATAGTTCATAAGCTTTCCAAAATGCTTGGGAACTATGAATTTAGTTATATAGATGTTCTAGGGAGATCGGAAGGGAATATGAATGGGTGGAGAAAATGTTCTTTTTACCTTACTAATTCATGGACATTCTCTACAAGTTTGGGGACTACTTTGTTCATTTTGGACCTTGGAAAAGAGCTCACTCTTTTGAATATCTATGGACCCTTTTCTGGATAGAGTGGAATATTGGGACAAGGTATTTAATATAGAATGGATCCGAAAGGGTTTGGTTGTGGTAGGAGGGGATATTAATTTCACTCTGGGAGCATCATAAGTGTGGGGACTAGTTGCACAAGTCCATTGCCTAGAGGGATATTTCATAAAAAAAAAATGGAAGAAATGGGCTTACTAGGCATAGTACTAGAAAAACTATCTCCAACATGGAGGAATAATTTTAGATACATAATCCTTAGGGATTGAGGTACATTGTTAATGTATTTGTAAATATTAAACTAAGATAAATACGAAGAGTCATATGTGAATGTCAAGAGTCATTGGAGGTCTTGGAAGATGAAACCAGGAGTCGTTTCCTCAATGTATTTATGTATGGTTCACATTAATTAAATAATCATCCATAGCATTACTTATTCCCTCTACAATTTTAACTCCATGATTATCTCCCATGTGTAGAAATGTCATTACAAGTATGTCTCTCTATTTATTCCCTCTAATCTATGTCATTACTCTATCGTTCATGCCCATCATCTCTATGCAGGTGTTAGGGTTTCCTCCACAATTGAATGTGCCCCTCCTCCCTTTGTCCTTTATCTATGTTGGAACCTTAAACTATAGAAGAAAAAGAAAAAAAAATCCACCTTTCCTCTTTCATTCATGCAGCATGTCATCATTCCTATTCAATTCTCAATGGGTATCTTTCAGAATCCCCATAGCGATAATTCCTCCAGTTCTCTTAACCTCTTTGAAAGTCCTACCAAAATCAATGGAGTATTGTGTCTCGTGGTTACTATCGGAGTGCCTAAAGACCCCACCTGTAGGTTGTCTTGCTATCGTGCTCAATATTCCCCTCCACCTTTAGTGCAAGCAAGACACAGAACCCACCTGAAGGTTATTATTTTCAAGTGTCAAAATCCCTAATCTACTATCAATACTACAAACTCACTAATAATGTGATATGGAATGCATGAGTGTGAAGTTTATTTATAATATAAATTGGATTATTGCATCTTCATTCATCATTATTGGCATCATGAAAGCATACAGAAAGTATTCTCTTGTTGGTTGAATCCATGAATGCTTGTGTGTTTCATTCAAAAATGCATTTGATTATTTTTGTCGTAAATCAATTTCCATGGACATGAAGCTTCCGAACGAAATATTAAAAGAGTATTAGTTGTGGTAGATTCCATTAGATTTGAATTTAGCATTATGTGGAATTAATATTGCCAAGAGGTACTACATGAAATGCATGAACACATTGTTTGAAGTTACATCGAAGTTGAGGGGAAAATAGGAGTATTCTACATCATTTTAAAAGGGTTTAAGATCTCACTTCAAGAATATGAGTATTCTACATCATTTTAAAAGGGTTTAAGATCTCACTTCAAGCCTCAATCACATACAATTATTGTGCCCGATATTCTTCGAGATCCAGATGACATGTGTCCCATTTGTTTTACCTAGAAAGGTCCTACAACTGGTGTTGGAAGATGCATTTTCTCATCTCCATTGTTGGTGTGGTGTTGGTTGAAAAAAAAAGTTACTTATAATGGTCTAGAAAGATCAAACACACTCTGATTTTTAAAAATTTGTGGGATGGAATTTGTGGAGAGGATGACAATGGACCTATCAAACCTACAATAGACAAGGAGATTTCCATATGGAAGAACAAAGACAAAAAAGCATGTGCCTTTATTGTTGCAATGGTAATTGAAGAGGTGAGATACCATATTGTTTTTATTAAAGACTCTTATGGTGCTTTAAAGAAATTGAAGGATTTTTATGACTCACACTCAAAATTAGAGCTCATATGATTGTTGGTGAAGCACTTCAACCTAGAGTTAAAGGATGATGAACCCATGGATTTAGCTTCTAAGATCAAATCCATCATGCATGACATAAATTCCCATAAATATAGACATTCCTCTCAGAGTATTCATTAAGGCCCTTTACCCTACATATTCTCACTACCTTGAATCCATACAAGCTAGTGGCCAAATGAATTCCTTCACATTTGACTCTTTAGTGGAGAAAGTTGCAGAACATGAGAAATATTTTGGAAAGAAGATAGATCATCCCACTGGAGAGATTGTGTGCCTTGCTCAGAAAGGGAAGAATCAATTACATGATTCTTCTAAAGGATAAGGTAGTAAAAGAGGACATGAAAGAAATAATTTCATAGGCAGGGGGGGGTAGGCACAATCAAGGTGAGAGATCTCATCTCAACTGTGTTTGTTGCGGAAAAAATGGACATGATGAAAAGACATGCGGGATCCCATGGGAGAAGATCAAAGACAAGTAGGATTAGAAAGAATGCAAAGGTAAAGTATCAAACTTGGTGAAAGGCAAGGTTCTTGAATATGCTCATTATATTGTTAACCATTGCAATATTGGAGTAAATGAAGATTTATTTAACACTTCATTTTCTTCTTGGAGAGATGCATGGATGCTTGAAACAGGTGTAGCATGCCACGTGACCTTCCAAAGAGACATCTTTGAATATTTCAATGACAATGTAGATGGTATAGTCTATCTTGCAAATAAATCAAGTGTCAAACCTTTGGAAATTGGCATTGTTGGGATTAAATTTCTTGGATTCCCATAATTTCTTATGCATGATGTGCTCTATCTTCCTGAGTTACAAAGGAACTTTTTGTCTCTTGTGCACATTCGAAAACAAGGCCACTTTATTCATATCTATGATGGAAAATTTGAAATAAAGCAGGCTTCAGACAACATGGTCGTTGTGACAGGAGTGGAGGATGGAAGATTGTTGAAGTTGGAAGGGACATATGTTCATGCATAGAATTTTTCATACCTCTCTCATCACGATCAAGGTACATTTCCACATAATCTATTATGGAATTTTGGATTTGGACACATTAATTATGATAGCCTTCATTTGTTGAAAAATAATGGTGTTTCGGGTTTTCATACTATTCCTAGGAAATTGAAGCAATGTGGTGATTGTATCCTTGGAAAACATAGCAAACAACATTTCCATGATTCCACTTCAAGAGAATGTAGAAAAATCGGATTGCACATTCCGATTTTTGTGGCCCCATGCATGTTCCATTTTCTAATGGAAATAAATATATCATGTATTTTATTGATGATTACACGAGGATGTGTTGGGCGTACTAGTTGAAAGATAAATCACAGGATTTTGAAACTTTTAAAAATTTTCATGTATGGATCCAAATTGAAGCACAATCACATATTGGCACTCTTCATACTAATATTGGAAGAGAATACACATATAATTAATTTGAAAACTATCTTTGCCAACATGTGATTCAACATCAAACCACAATTCCATACATTCCTCAAAAAAATGGTGTAGCTGAAAGAATGAACGAGACTCTCTTAAATATGGTTCGCTCCATGATGTTTTTCAAAAATTTGAAATTGATGTTGTGGGATGATGCAGGTCAATGTGAAATATATGTGAAAAATAGGAGTCCATCTCATGCTCTTAGGAACAAGACTCCTTATGAAATATAGTATGGTTGAATTCCTTCGGTGAGGCATCTCGGGGTCTTTGGTTCCACCTGTTATTTCTTAATTCTTAAGTAGAAAAGAAACACGTTTGATGAAAGGAGTCAAAAGTGCATCTTCTTGGGGTACTCAAATACCACCAAGGAATATTTTATTTACGATGAGGTAAACAAGAAGTTCATTCTTTCCATGGATGTGATTTTTCTTGAATCCTCCAAGAATAACAAAACTATTGAGCGACATCTTGATCATTTGGATATATCCACCCATGTAAATACATATCACAACTTTTAAGATGAGATTTTGCATCTTAAAATGGGGGTCCCTATATTGGATCAATCTTTGGAATCTCCTTTTGAATCACCATCTCCCTCCCATGAAGAAGTTCAAGCCACTTCATCAAAATAGGAAGTTCATTTAGATGATGTGATTGAGAGGATTGAAAGGTTGAACCTTGATGGAAATGTAGAACCATATCAATCAGTGGAGAAACCTGGACCATCTCAAAAAGGTCAACCAAAGTGGCTCATAAAGACACTTGAAATTTTTCATCCTAAAGAGGTCAAAAAGACAGGAACTAGAAGTTCTACAAGACAAGATGGAGGTGATGTAGATAATTCAGATTGGTGATGTAGATGATATGGATGATTCATATGATTTTTAATTGAATTTAGCTACTAAATTTAGACCAACTTCCTTTGAAGAATCTACTTCTCGTGATGAATGGAAAGAATTCATGCAAGAGTGTGATGCTCTCATCAAGAATAGGACATGGAAGTTGGTGGATCCCCCATTTGGAACAAACCAATTGGATGCAAGTGGGTCTTCAAGAACAAGTACAAATAAAATGGCTCACTTGATAAGCACAAAGTGAGGCTCGTAGAAAAATGATTTGCATAGAAGGTATTGATTATGAGGAGACTTTTTACCCTACAAGAAAATGGGCTACCATTGGTACTCTATTTTCCTTGGTAGCATAGAATGGATGGAAAGTTCATTAAATGGATGTGAAGACTTCTTCCTTGAATGGAGACTTGAAAGAGAATGTATTCATGTCTCAGTTAGAAGGTTTTTTTTGTGAATGAACAAGAATAGAAAGTATGCAAACTCGTCAAATCCTTATATGTCCTTATAAAAGCACCATGGGTCCGGTATGAAAATCTAACTAAGCATCTTCTGAAATTGAATTTCAAGTACTTTAATCTTAATGATGCAACTCGGTTTGTCAAGAAAGTTGGAAAATTGTTGTGTATCTTATAGTGTATGTATATGATCTGTTGATAATAGGGAAAAATGAAAGTTATATTGCATCCATAAAGAAATAATTAAAGAAATACTTTGAGATGACATATTTGGGACATCATCACTACTACTTGGGCATTGAAGTGACTCAAAATACAAAGTAAATATTCATCTCCCAAAAGAAGTACATTGAAGAATTGTTGAACAAGATTGGCATGGTTGATTGTAACCCTCTCTCTGCTCCAATGGAATAGAATTTGAAGCTCACATCAAAAGAAGAGAATGAATTTGAGGATGCAACCAAGTACAGACATATTGTGGGAAGTATTATCTACCTTACCACCACTAGACCAAATATTTCATTTGTCGTTGGGATCATTTCTAGGTTTATGCAAAACCCTTGTGATGGACATTGGTCTACTACAAAAAGAGTTCTAAAATACTTCAAGGGAACTCAATAATTTAGACTCAAGTATTCTAAGGTGGATGACTTCAACCTAATTGGATATTTTGATTCGGAATTTGATGGGGATAAAGAAAATGGAGTCTCAACTTCATATTATTTCATGAGTCTTGGATCAACAATTGTCTCCTAGAGATCATGCAAAAGGCTAGTTCCAACATATTCCACAACAGAGGAAGAATATGTGATATTTGTAGAAGCAACAAAGGAGATTGTGTAGCTTAGGGAAATACTTGAATATTTGCATGAGAAACATGTGAATTCTACTCCTCTTCTGGTTGACAATACTTATGAAATCAAGTTGTCCAAGGATCCCATATTTCATGATCAAACTAAGAACATCAACACAAAGTACCATCTAATTTGATATCATGTAGAGGCCAATATTATTCACTTGATACATTGTTCCTCAAATGAGAAAATCGTAGACATCTTCACCAACGTGCTTAGAAGAGAAAAAAATTGAAAAGTTAGATTTATGCTTGGACTCACAAACACCCGTTCAGATTAAGAGGGGGAATGTTAAATACCTAATCCTTAGGGATTGACGCACATTGTAAGTATTAAACTAGGAATAAATACAAAGAGTCATACATGAATGTCAAGAGTCATAGAAGGTCTTGGAAGATGAAACCAAGAGTCATCTTCTCAATATATTTATGTATGACTCACAATAATGAAATTATAATTTGTGGAGTTACTTATTCCCTTTTCCCATCCCTAGCCTAACAAATAAGAGGATAAGAGAAGCTCGAATTGGAAAAAGACCAAATCAGTTTTTGATCTCAAAAGCCTTTATGAAGTAATAAGAATTTGACAATGGGTTTCCTCTCGAGAGGAATCTAATCATCATCATGTTCTTCTAGAAGTATCCCTAGCATGATGTAAACCAACCAATCCCTTCAAGTTGAACCTGGAATGGTTAAAGGATGAGGAATTTGTTAAAAGAATCAAATATATTTGGGAACATATGATGGAACATTGAGAGAATCATATCTCCCATACAATTTCACTGTAATCTTAAAAAAAGAAAAAAAATAAGGTGGATATGCAATGGGGAAAAGACAAAAATTTGAGAGATGTGTTGACGGGTCTAAATTCGCCCGACAATAGCAAGGGATAATCCTCGGTACACGGTCCCAAATAGACTATGCATCGTTTTAATTAAGAGTCCCATCCAAAATTTGGCCCGACTTCCATTGATACTGTTTTTTTGGGGTTTTAGCTGGTTACAGACCAATTTACCGATGGGAAATGATGATGAGTGGATATGTAATGCAAAGATGTAGATGAAGACTATGTATGAAATGCAAACTGATATATTACTAATCTATTATAACTTATCCTAGCTAGGAGCGTACTAAAGTAACCGGGGAGTTGAAAAATGAAACTGAACCCTGCATAAACTCCTACACGGATAGCTAGAATAGAAACGAAGAATCAAAACAAGCATGTACAAATACATATAACCAGATTAGTCCAAATTACAACAATGCAGACATTAACAACTCAGAAATATCAAGGCATAAATATATCCGAAGAAACACTTAAAACTGTACAATATCACATATTTGCATAAGAGTTAATCCATAAACAAACTAGCATTCTTACAGTCCATATGAACAACATTCATCTTCGCTTGAAATAATCCACCACTTAGACTGTGTCACACAAAATAATTATTTCTCCAAAAGATGGCCATGAGGGATTCTCCTTATTAGATGTTTCAACAAGGAGAAGCCCAAAATAGTTTAGAAATGGACAATGTTTGAAGAGTCAAAATCCCTTTCCAAATGGGCCTCCACTCTACTTTATACAATTTTCTAACTCCTAGGTGACTCTTCACCTTCTTCTTGAAGAAGCGGTTACAAAAAAATGGTTCAACTTCCTATTCCTAATGACAAGTGTATAATAAGGACAAAATTGAGGTTGGTTGAGAAAAAGACAAAATACAAAACAAGTGTTGTCATCACTAAGCCACTATTTTGTCTTTATTCACAAGTTTTGTCTTTTATATATGCCATCCAAATTTCTAATTGGTCGAATAGGGATCGGATTCTTCTGTAAACTAGTTGCTCCAACGCTGCATTATTCATGGCCATACTATCTTCCAAGGTGTTCATGTCTTTTGCTAGCGTGGTCATGAAATCTTGTATCATGGTATGTAGTTTTACCAGTTGCAACAAGTGTTGATCTATTGTTATTTTTCTTCATATAAGATATGATCAATATATTATTACAATGATGAGTGTTCCATATATAGGGAACATATAGTGACCATCCATGAAAGGATGTGTCCCTTGAATAATCAATAACTATTTATTATTATCGTTTACTTATTATATATGATATTTAATAATCAATAATTATATTATTAATTATTATTCTAAGAGAATGTCTTCCCAATGTTGTCCAAACATCAACACTCCCTCTCAATGAGGGAGACATTCTGCATCATGTCAAGCTTGTCTTTGAAGTATACAAACTTCACCCTAGACTCATGACACTTGTATGTCAGTGTTGAGAGACGTCTCTCTCCCACCTGAACTGAGGAGAAACTAAACTCCTTATGCAGCTCTCTCTCTGAGCCAATTAACTCTCTCTAAGATCAAGCTCACTCTAGGTCCACATGTAATAGCATATAGCATATTGAGTCTTTATTATTCCTTGTCAAATCACCATGACTAGGAAAAATACCACACCAGGATCTTTCACCACAAGTACACACATGTGAGTGAATGTCATCATGATGCTAACTGACACGTGGAAAGGACCTCGATTCCATATTATTCATTGTCATGATCAAGGAAGGACTACGTTTGGGCCCATTTACCACAAGTGCACCTTTATGATAAATGTATCATATCTCCCTTGGTCTGCAACCCAATCTAGGAGAAGTTTTTCTCGATGTTTAAACATCAACACTCCCTCTTAGCTAGGGAGGTATCTTTCCATAGTAGTACACAACTATTGTCCAGAGACACGCAGTCTTTGTCAGTGGTACACAACCACCATGGTAGCAAAAGGTTTGTCACACATGGAACTCCCATGTGTACTTCTAGAGGATACTCCATCTAGGAACACTTAGGGTCAACTCCCCATAGTGTGTGACATCAAGGGTCAACTCCCTTGACATGTCCTCATGTTCTCTCCACATGGGGCATTGGGATATAAGCCCAAATGCACTTATCCCTTCTCGAATAAGTTTCCTCATAGATCAACTCAACTCAATTCACATAGGAGTACAGTCTGGAGAATGTTTGTCACACATGGCACTCCCATGTGGACTTCTAGAGACTAATCCATCTAGGAACACTTAGGGTCAAGTCCCCATAGTGTGTGACGTCAAGGGTCAACTCCCTTGACATGTCGTCATGTTCTCTCCACATGGTACATTGGGATATAATCCTAAATGCACTTATCCCTTCTCGAATAAGTGTCTCACTTATCCCTTATCGAATAAGTTTCCTCGCAAATCAACTCAACTCAATTCGCAAAGGAGTACGATCTGGAGAATGTTTGTCACACATGGCACTCCCATGTGGACTTCTAGAGGCTATGCCCTCTAGAAACACTAGGGTCAACTCCCATAGTGTGTGACGTCAAGGGTCAACTCCCTTGACATGTCCTCATGTGCTCTCCACATAGGATGTGTCCTCATGTGATCTCCACAAGGGACGTTGGGCTATAATCCCAAACGCACTTATCCCTTCTTGGATAAGTGTCCCACTTATCCCTTCTCTGATAAGTGTCATCACATATCAACTCAACTCAGTCACAGATGAATACGATCTGTAGAATGTCTTAGGAAGCTGCAAACATCAACACTCCCTCTCAATGAGGGAGGCATTCTCTGCCACACCAAGTCTTTCATGGAAGTACTTGAACTTTGTCTTGGTTTGGTAAGAACATCAGCAACCTTCTCATCTATAGGAAGGTACTGCACCAATACTTCCTTCCTCTTCACCATTTCTCGGATGTAATGGTACTTGATCTCAATGTGATTTGATTTGTCATGAAACATTGGATTATCTTAGATCTTCACACAAATTTGGTTACCATAATGAATAATGGTGGAATTCAACACATGTTCGGATAAATCTACAAGGATCTTATGAAGCCACATTGTTTCACGGACTGGCATACTTAATGCAATGTACTCTACTTTTGTTATGCTCAAATCCACAGAAGTTTGTTTCCCGCTACACTAGGAAACCATGGAGGATCCCAAAGTGAAGCAACACATGAAGGTGCTCTTTATGTCCATTGTGCTCCCTACCCAATCAGAGTCAATATATTCCTGCCATATCATATCAATACTGGAAGTATATCTCAGACCATGTCCAATTGTGCCTCGCAAGTATCTCAACACATGCTTCGCAGCAATCCAGTGTGTCTATCTCGACTGACTTATAAACTGGCTAAGTGCACTCACTGCATAGGAAATATTTGTTCTGGTGTTAACCAGATACATCAATTATCCAATCAACTTTATGTACAAAGTTGGATCAATTTCGTCAGAATCGAAAGAAGACACACTTAATTTCTTCATATTCGTAACCATTGGTGTAGCCACGGGCTTCAAGTTCAATATCCCAAACTTCTTCAATATCTCAACTGTGTACTTCCCCTTACTCAAGAATATCTCATCAGTTCTCTGCCACACCTCTAGTCCTAAGAAGCAATGCATCATACCAAGGTCCTTCATCTCAAACTTAGAGGCCAATGCATACTTGCATTCAACAATAAGGCTATCTATATCAATGAGGAATAAATCATCAACGTAGAGGACCAAAATCAGGGACTCACCATTAACAGTCTTGTAGTATAGGCTAGGATCAACAACACTTTTGTTGAAGCCCAAAAATCATCAAGTGTCCATCAATCCTCGCATACCAATCTCAAGGTGGTTGCTTGAGTCCATACAAGGCCTTCTTCAACTTGCACACATGAGACTCCTTCTCATGTATCACGAAACCATATGATTGCTCGATGTATACTTCTTCCTCAATATCTCCATTGAGAAAGTTTGTCTTTACATCCATCTGATGTACTCTCCAACCCATGGATGTTGCAGGGGAAATAATCATTCAGATAAAGGTGTATCGAGAAACATGAGCAAATGTCTCATCATAATATATTCTCTCCATCTGAGAGAATCCTCTAGCAACAAATATCATTTTGTGCCTCTCGATGCTCCTGTCAATTATTTGTTTGATCTTATAGATCCATTTGGAAGTCACTACATACTTCCCCTCAGGTCTCGAAACAATATCCCACACATCATTCTTCATGATGGATTGATACTCCTCCATCATGACATCTCTCCATATTGGATGACTAGTTGCCTCCTCATAACAAGAAGGCTCAAAATGAATGATTTGGCTCATATCTATGGCATAGCATGAATATCTCTAAGGTATATTTCTCACTCGGAAGGTACCACAAGGAGTTGCATATCCTTCTACCTCCTGCAAAGTCTGACGAGCCCGTGTAGGTCTCTTCCAACCTACTGCAATATCTCTGGGAACATCAACTGGAGCTACAGAATCAACTAGATCAATTGGATCAATTTGATCAATCTCCATGTGAGACCCTCTATATCTCTTAAACGATACCTCCTCCTCAAAGGTAACATCTCTGCTCACCTCAATCTACCTCTGGCCAGGGATGTAGATCTGGTATTCCTTTGAATACTCATTGTACCCCACAAATGTACCCTTTCTGCCTGAAGGGTCTAGCTTGATCCTTTTCTCCTTGGGTACATGAATGTATATTGGACACCACAAATATCCTAAAGTGTCCAACCTCAGGCTTCACTCCGGTGAAGGCCTCCTCGGGCATCATGTTCCTCAAAGTCTTATGAGGAATTATGTTTTGAACACACACTGCAATCATGGATTCCTTTGCCCACATAAACATAGGTAAATGTTGATCATGCTAAGTCATCTTGGACCATACTTGATATATTGAAGTTCCCTCATGAAACCAATATCTTAGGAAGCTAAAAAATATCAACACTCCCTCTGGAGCTGGAGGTGACTCATCCTCTGTCTCTGCTCCCTTTGACACTGAAGGTAGCTCTTCCTCCTTCTCTGGAGGTAACTCAATCTATGCTCCCTCTGGATGTAGTAATGCCTCCCTCTTTGGGAGTGCCTCTACATACATTGGAATTGTTGCCATGCCTACTTCATCAACATCTCATGGATCGACTCATGTATTGGGACTGCTACACCTGCTCCCTCTGAGTCTCATAATGTGTTTTCCTCCTCTACTAGATCTACCATAGTTGTGCTACAGTCGGTCTTGACTCGTTGTATCCAAGATCATTGGAACTGTCTATGTATCTGGCATGGTCTCGTCCTGGGAGGTACATTGCTCCTAGAGACTTCTTGTCTCCGAGAATCATGTCTGGCAATGTCTCTCCTTGATATCATGTTGGAAGGTCTTTCCTTCCATGTCTTCCTCCTACAACCATCATTATAGATTCTTCTCATAGCTGCTACATGCGACCTTCCTGGAACAAGAAACAAGAACAACAAAAAGTATCTCCTAGAGGAGATCAATTTATCTTGTGCACAACTATATATAGTGACCCTCCAAATAATATGTCTTCTACTATGACCAACACACATCCATCATATACTCGATGTCATACGACTACCCATGTTGATTTTCTAGTGTTAAATTAAAAAGGCACAATTTTCCGCAAGTGGTAATTACTTCCAATGATATACGATATTACTTTAGTAAACACTAGAACATAACGAAGTAACTCGGAAAGTGTTGTGTCTTTCAAGTGTCTTTTTATAGTTATATTAGATTGATCCCAAAAAAAAGACACGTCTCTTTGAAAAATTTAATTTAATTTTCTTTTTTTTTTATAAATAGTTGGAGAATACTTTGTAACTACCCAAAGATTAATTTGGTTATAATCCATCCACATAGAATTTGACTTTGTTAAATTGTTCCTCCATAATTCATGGGATTCTTTGCATAAATATAGGTAGAAGAAAATATGGAGTACATTCCTCATATTTAGGTAATTATATATTTTTACTAGAAATTATTGCCCACCATAATTTATGGAATGTTTTCTATAATTTAGGTAGGAGTATAAAAAGTAAATATGTTGTACATAGAGATTTTAACAACCCCATAAATTTAACACTCCCAACATTTGACTCTACTCTCATTTTCTTGGGCCCTCCTGTGAAGGAGTCAAGCCCAGTCTAGCTCCGATACCATGTTGTTTTTCTTCATATAAGATGTGATCAATATATTATTAAAATGATGAGTGTTCCATATATAGGAAACATATGGTGACCAACCATGAAAGGATGTGTCCCTTGAATAATCAATAACTATTTATTGTTATCATTTACTTATTATATATGATATTTAATAATCAATAATTATATTATTAATTATTATTCTAAGAGAATGTCTTCCCGATGTTGTCCAAACATCAACATCTATGAGGTCAGTGGTGATGGTAGTGGTTGCTTCAATAATAACCCTTCTTTGATTTGTGTTGTCATGCACCTTGTCCACCAGTTCCTCTCTCACAAGATATTTTCCCAACTCATCCAGCTTTGGTAGTTTATTGCTCTTAATTAATTCATGTGCAACTTTATGTATCCTTGAGCATATTTCCAGTTATTTAGTAACCTCCCTGTCGGATTTCTGCCCCACCTATTGACAATGGTCAAGCGCATACAAGTATATTTTGTTTTCTTCATTTGATGGTTTGTATAATTCTGGAGGTGCGTCGAGATTTTCAACATCCATCGGTCGATGTCATCGATGCCTTCTTGAATAGTTTTGTATTGTGTCAGTGTTGTCTGTATCTGATTATTTTTCTCAATGATTATCGCAGTCTCATCTTGAAAGAGGTGTAGGTGAGCATACATGTCTATGATGGCTTCTTCTAGCTCACTTATGACCTTTTTAGCACTAACC
Organism: Picea engelmannii; assembly: GCA_009831015.1. Taxonomy (NCBI): domain Eukaryota; kingdom Viridiplantae; phylum Streptophyta; class Pinopsida; order Pinales; family Pinaceae; genus Picea; species Picea engelmannii. The sequence continues at coordinate 114,261 of ML782431.1, forward strand.
CTGAAACTTTGAAGGCTTATTTCATCAATCATGACATGCTAAAGTTTTTCTTCCAACTCCTTGTTTTTTGCTTATTTCTCTTCATTTTGTTGGCACAATCTCTGAATGTTGTCTACATTGGCGTTCATAAATGCAGATCTAGTCGTAGTTGTAGCTATGGGATCTTCCCTTACATCTCCCGTCACATGAACATGTGTGACAACCGAGATAGGAATTCCTTCTGTTACCGGCTCTTTCTTCACATGATCCTGCACAATTATGCATGTCTTGTTGTCATAGGTGAAGCTCCTTAAGTCAAGTACCTCGCTTGGTTGGAATGGCTCCCAAAGCCCAAGCCTTAAACCGCTACTCGATATCTTTGTTCCTATATCTGCAGTAGACATTTCTAGGATATTTGTTTCCATTGGGTAGGTGTCACCCCCTCTATCTTCTGCCTCTTTCTGTTGTCTCTCAGCTTCAGCCACTTTGTTGACTCCCTCTTTAGTTGTCTTTTATGCTTTTTTTTTTGCGGCTCTTGTTGTTGCTTCCCTTGTTGCTTGCTCCTTTTGTTTGACCTCTCGCTCTGTTCCAACTCTTGCCTCTGCCTCAACTTTATCCCTAGCCTTGTCATCTTCAATCTTTTGCTTCTTCTTTCCTGCATCATTTTTCTTTTTTAAGACTCTCTCTTTGTCCCTGCTCTTTTTATTGCTCAGTCTTTCCTCTACCTCTTTTGCTTAAACTGAATGTATCGAGGAGGTACAAGGAGATTACTCAACTTCCTCTTCCTCCACTTTCTTCTTGTCTTTCTCCCTAGCTTTTTCTTCATCTGTGATCCTTCCTCTTGGCTAGCCACGCCTATTGAAGATGACATCATCATAAGTCTAAGTGCTTTGGTGCACTTCTTCTTCCTCCCAAAAATCTATGGTATATTCCCAAGGGAGACCGATCTTATTGAAATGCTCTCTCGCAGTGTTCTACGGGTCATGTATCTTGTATCATTCTTCCCCGAAGTGATAAGACAGCAGGGTATTTACCTCTGCTTGGGATTGCTTAGTATTTTCAAAGAAGTAATTTCCAACATACAATGGCAGTGAAGGCCAAATTGATTTCTTCAATCAGTTCTTCAATCGGTATAACATTCCTCCAACTCCATGTATGATATTATGGTAAGCCACTTCTTGGAGTACGAGCTTGTCGGGCATAATTATCCATATGACAATCATGCATGGAGGAATGTTACACATCAAAATGCCACACTTAAGTGTTGCACCTTAAGTGTCGCAAGTGTTGCAAAGTGTCGTATGCACCTTGTTAAGTGTCACATGCACTTTACTAAGTGTCGCATGCACTTTGTCAAGTGTTGTATGCACCTTACTAAGTGTCGCATGCACTTTTCCAAGTGTCGCAACTCGTTGATGTTGATGTTTTGGTAGTTGTGGGAGGTATTAACCTCCATGGATAAACCTTTGACTAGAATAGAATAATCTGGAAGCAAGAGAACACCTAATCAGATGTGTGAAAACCTTGGAAGACAAGTTGGCTCAGCAGAATAAGTAATATTGAAGTTGTTGAAATATTGGAACTGCAAAAAGTATTCTATTTATTATTGAGTAATTATTCATTAGGTCAATCCCCTTTTGTGGATTGATCATGTCGGGCATTGCAATTGACCAAATCCCCTTTTGCGGATTGGTCAAACCCTAATTTTATTATGCAAATTAAGAAGTCGGACCCGGGGCCTAATTAAAGTGGTTTTAACCACTAATAAGACAAGTCGGCCATGCCCAGTGAAGAGACACATTTCCAGCGTCTGCCAGCTAATATAAATAAAGGAAGCCAGTGCCTCATTATCTCACTCACTCATTTCACTCATCAAGTGTGCAAGTTTGGTAGCTGCAGTTAGGAGGAGGAGGAGGAGAGAGGCGCATTGCTCAGTGTTGGAAATTCTCTGGTGTTTTGGTTTATTGTCTTGGCATTGCATTGGCTATCTATATTAAGGAAGTTTTGTTTGGTTTTCTCCCCCATGAGGGTTTCCCAGGATAAATGTTGTGTATCTTGTATTTGTGTTTCTCTCAATGATCCTACCTATGCTATTGTTATCTAGTAAATTGAGAAGAAACCTAATAATAGCTCAAAACTTAGCATGGTTTCAGAGCTAATTTGAAGAGAGCACCTTTCACTGGATAAGCAAAAACGTCATTGTTGTCGTACAAGAAAATTAGGGCTTTTGTTGGAGAGGAATTTTTGCCTAAAAACTATCTAAAAAAGTGTGCCCTACCCTAGTGAATCTTTTGGCAGCTTGAGCGCACCTTTTCAATGGACGGATCCTCTGGAAAGTCAAACCCTAGTTTTTGACTGGTACCAGAAAACCAAAAGTACCAAAAAACCAGAAAAACCAGGAAACCAGAACCAGTACCAGAAGTACCAATCTAGATTTCCGCAAACTCGGTTTCAAGGGGTAAAATTTGGATTTTTAGAAACCTAAGTTATAGTAAAAGTATCAGTTGCAGTTACAGTTGCAGTTCCAGTTGCAGTGAAAGATTTTGTAAAGTGTTTGCCAACCTTGAAGTTGAAACACCTATGAAGTTTTGAAGGTTTGTTACCTATCATTGCTGCTACCGGAGGGTACCACCACCCATCGATACTATCAGAGGTATGTTCTTAGATATGTTTCAACTATATTATTCTAAGGGGTACTTGCAGGAGAAAGGATCTCCTATCATAGATCCAGAAGGATCTCATATCCAAAATACTCATAGAACTAATGCACCCCAGATTTGATTATCTTGATATGCATCTATTTGTTATGACATTATTTTGACCTTATGAACATCTAGGTGGTATGTTGAAATCATACTAACCATTGGTCAAAATTATCAAGGCTGATTAAAGTTGAGTTTATAAAGATTATTCTCTAACTTAGATTTATGTCAAGATAACATATCGTCTTAGTACAGAAGATAGGTTGAAGAAATCACTTGTCATATTGAGTGAAGGAGACTTGAAAGAAAAGAAACACACTCATTCTTGAGGACAAAACTCCAGGTTCTAGGTTTGATTGATTAAGTTGATAAGATTCAAAGTTGCACATAACAAGTTGATAACTACCTCTTTACAAGTAAACACTATAGTTGAGGTAGCAGTCTTTGAAAAGTATTATACTTGGTAGTATGTGAGCATTTTGAGATAAATGCTTAATGTAATCATTTATAAGATACAACTAACATCTCCTCTAGGAGAAACTTCTTGTGTTGGTTCCAGGTTACCTTGGATGAATGTTTGATTGCAACACTAGAAGAGTGTTGATCTCATTTCGTATTGTATTTCTTACTTTTGATCTTTGTTTCAGACAGGTAACAAGTGAAAGATCTAAAGGAGCTACTGTGGCAATTATCCGTGCTATTGTTTTATTTACTATTATCAAAAGAGTATTATTCTTGCTTGTTGTTTTGTTGACCTTGTTTCAGGTCACAGGTGATAACCCTAAGGAAACTATAGTGAAGGTTGAAGAAGGCAACAGATTAGATGAGACATGAAGCAGACTATGTACATAACCATATACATTCATGTACCAAAGAAGATGAAGAAGAAGCTATCTTTTGAAATCCAGAGTATCTCATATGGAGATTGATTGTAAGGAAAAGAAGGCTCCAAAGATGATTGAACATTAGAATAAGAACTCACAGTAGACTTGTTCAAAGGATAATGAAGCCACCTTGACAGAAAGCATAATCCACTTGAATTCTGACTTAGGTTTTCATATTTAGACTTTGTATTCAACACTAAGTATACCCCATAAGAGATGATGAAGTCCTTGTAGACTCCGAAAAAATCGAGAGTAAGCCTGATCTTAGAAAGGATCAGATGAAGAAACAACTTCCAGGACTAGGAGACAGATGCCATGAGAAAACTAGATCGTAGCTTCAGAAACTTCTAGGAGATATGAAATCTCCTGGGAAGATTCCCTTGTTTCAGTGACAGAGAAGGAAGCCAGTGAGAAAGACTAGAATATGGATTTTTATATGAGACTAGAAGAGAAGTCAGTATTAACTTCAAAGATCAAGCATGTTGCAGATGTACAAATCCTTATGAGTGTCCAGAGGATTCTCTAAGCAAAAGGGAGAAAACTATGATGAGACACTTACTCCAGTAATTGAAGAAATAGTTCCAGTATTCATGAAAACAACCAGAACAACCATGATTCATATATAGTATGAGATGCAGGGGGGAGCAATCCCCATATTTAAAATTGAATGGCGGTTGGTGCAGTACATTAGTTGGGTCATGGAGACATGACTACAATAAAAGATAGAGTTACCTCCATGAAAGAAGAAGAGCTACATTCAGTATTAGTTATTGAGCCACTCTTAGTTTCAGAAGAAGTTGTTGCCATGATGGAGTAGAAGAGTTACTATTTGATTTCAGCAGTCAAAGTGAGAATGGAGCAACCATTCTCAGCTTCAGAGCAGTTGCAGGTGCAGAGTTCCAGTTACAGAAGGAACAATTGCAGAAAGAGGAGAGAATGTACTCTCAGGCAGTGAGACAAATAGTGCTTTGCAGAGAGCACATAGAGCTAGCACATGATTGTGCAGATTGAGTTGCAACGAGCAAGTGTACCAGATTGGTACAATGTAATGTGAAAGTTTGGTTTGAAGTTTAAGATAGAAAGACGAGTTTGAAGCAATCTGTAGGTTGAAGAAGGCTGTGTAGATGTTGAAGCAAGCTCCTAGAGCTTGATATGGCAGAATCGACAGTTTCATGATGAGCTTGGGCTTTACCAAGAGTAAAGTTGATTCTAACCTTTACTTCACGGTTATGAATGATGAGCCAGTGATGTTGCTACTATATGTAGATAATGTATTATTGATAAGATGAAGAAAAGTTCAACACAGGTTGCAGAAGAAGCTCGCTACAGATTTTGATGAAAGACCTTGGCCTAATGAACTATTTCTTAGGTCTTAAGGTCTAGCAGAGCCCAGAGAAGATCTTCCTTAACTAAGGGAAGTATGCAATTGAAATATTGAAGAGGTTTGATATGTTGGAGTGTAAATCCATGAACACACCCATGGAAACTAAGTTGAAGATCCTGGTAGATACTTCTTCAGAATTGGTTGATGCTACATTGTACAGACAGATCATTGGATCATTGATACCAGGACAGATATATGTTTTGTTGTGAACACCTTGAGTCAATTCCTGGTAGAGCCCAGACGTGTTCACCTGGTCGCTGCAAAACATGTGATGAGGTACCTTAAGGGTACGTTAGATTTTGGTCTCAATTATAATGGAGATCATGACTTCAGACTGAGTGGATATATCGATTCAGATTGGGATGGAAGTGTCTTTGACAAAAAAAACACCTCAGGATGTTGTTTCAGTCTAGGGTTAGCCATGATCTCATGGCAGAGTAGGAAGCAATCAAGTATTTCTCTCAGCATGACAGAAGCAGAATATATTGCATCATGTTTCTCCAGTGGTGAATCCATATGGTTTCAGATGTTGTTGACAGATATATTTGATCTGGAGATGGTAGCCACCGTGATCCTATGTGATAACCATAGTTGTATAAAGATGATGTGTTCCATGATGAGTCGAAGCACATAGAGATCTAGTATCACTTCATTCATGATATGGTGCAGAGAGGAGCCATAAAGCTCCATTATGTTGGCATGGATGAATAAGTCGTTGATGTGTTGAGAAAGCCTCTATCTCGTGTAAAGTTTAAGCACTTTTGAGACAAGCTTGGTGTAGTCCAAAAGGACCTCCCTCAAAAGGGGGAGTAGTGTTGATGCCAGCCTCGTGCTGAAGATTTCCAGCTTTGTGTTGATGTTGTTGAGATGTCAGCCTCATGCTGAAGATTTATAGCTTTGTGTTGATGTTGTTGAGATGTCAGCCTCGTGCTGAAGATTTCCAGCTTCGTGTTGATGTTGTTGAGATGTCAGCGTTGTGCTGAAGATTTCTAGCTTTGTGTTGATGTTGATAGGATGCCAACTCTATGCTGAATATTTTCAGCTTAGTGTTGATGTTGATGAGATGTCATCTTCGTGCTGAAGATTTCCATCTTAGTGTTGATGTTGATGATGCTCCAGCCTTTGTGTTGTGATGTTGTTGTTGTTGATTTTGTATCAGCCTCGTGTTGTTATTGATGATGATGATGTATTAGTGTTATATTAATCCATGTTGATGCAAATAATGATGATGATTCCATTCCAACTCCTTGTTGTGGATGATGATATTGATGATGAGAAAAAATTTCGATGATTTATAGATATGCCAATCATTGTTCCAGGTGTTGTTGCCCTCTCTCTCTCATGATGATGTTGTAGAATACCCTTCCTGTTAAGGAGGAGTGTTGAAATATTGTAACAGCAAAAAGTATTCTATTTATTATTGAGTCATTATTCATTAGGTCAATCCTTTTTTGTGGATTGATCATGTCGGGCATTGCAATTGACCAAATCCCCTTTTGTGGATTGGTCAAACCCTAATTGTATTATGCAAATTAAGAAGTCGACCCCTAGGCCTAATTAAAGTGGTTTTAACCACTAAGAAGACAAGTCGGCCCTCCCCAGTGAAGAGACATATTTCCAGTGCCTGCCGGCTAGTATAAATAAGGGAAGCCAACACCTCATTGCGGATTGGTCAAACCCTAATTGTATTATGCAAATTAAGAAGTCGGCCCCTGGGCCTAATTAAAGTGGTTTTAACCACTAAGAAGACAAGTCGGCCCTCACCAGTGAAGAGACACCTTTCCAGTGCCTGCCAGCTAGTATAAATAAAGGAAGCCAACGCCTCATTATCTCACTCACTCATTTTGTTCATCGAGTGCGCAAGTTTGGTAGCTGCAGTTGGGAGAAGGAGGAGAGAGACGCATTTCTTAATGTTGGATATTCTCTAGTGTTTTGGTTTATTGTCTTGCCATTGCATTGACTATCTATATTAAGGAAGTTTTGTTGGGTTTTCTCCCCCATGAGGGTTTCCCAAGATACATGTTGTGTATCTTGTAATTGTGTTTCTCTTAGTGATCCTACCTATGTTATTGTTATCTAGTAAATTGAAAAGAAACCTAATAATAGCTCAAAACTTAATAGAAGTATTATATGTGGAAAGGACAAGTCAACCATGCTTGAAGAGACACGTGTTCACCTGACCAGATTAGTATAAATAGAAGGCGCTTTAGGTCATTTGGAAAAACACACACTCACTCATTTGGTGCACATATCTGTGCAGTAGCAGCAGAAGTAGTGTGCAAGTCTGGAAGAGGAGCAGCAACAGTGGCAGTGGTGTAGCACACTCTTGTTCAACATTTTTGGTACTCTTACTTGTGCGCTACCTTGGAGAAGGTGCGCTCTCTTGGTTTATCTATTGGTTCTAGTTTGGATTCCCGGAATCATTCTATCTAGCAAAGGTTAAGGTGCTCGGGGGTGGCTTTGTGCGTATGGTTGGGTGACAATGGTGTAGCATTGTCTATGGTGAAACGAGCACAATATTCTAACAATTTATGGGCCCACACCACCTTCGAGACAGTCTAACCACTGGAAGGTAGATCCGCAACTCTCTGTCAAGCTCGTTGTAGCACAATTGCAATTGCAGCTAGGGTTTCTGATCTTGTAGCAACAACAAACCCTAACCTGATTGTTCGGGCACTTTAAGTGAAGCGTTTGGCATCATTCTTGGATATCCTAGTGCGCCCTAACCTAGTGCATCTCTTGGTGCCCTCAACCATCAAAAATGTCAAAGTGATTTTTTGGGTCAAAGTCAACATTTAACAGGTCAAAGTCAAAGTTTGACTATTCAAAGTCAATGTTTGACTGGTCAAAGTCAAAGACATTCATGACTTCCCCCATAAAATCAGAGTGGCACAGCATAAGCATGGTCTCTTGGTAGAGCATGGAAGACAAGGATTGACATCATCCTTATAAAGAACAAATGGCAATATTATGGAACCACAGACTGAAGAGCAGGCGTCAAAGGATGAAGAGTTTGATTTTTGGAGCGAGTTTGATTTTTGGAGCTTCCAAGCACATGAATGTGGAGTAGGAGAAACAATAAAAAGCAACTACTGCAAATCTAAATCTCTGGAAAAAGAAGCGATTTTTGTCCAAGAAGCAATCGTAGAGCCAGAAAGATCTCAGATCTAATACATTCAGAGGAACAAAACACTCTCCAAGTTGAAAAGAATACTTGTCTTAGAAGAAAAGCAACTCAAGCGGAACAGTAGCCAGACTCCAAGCTTGCATATCAGGTTTGATATTTTTATTGTTGTTTAAATATTGCATTCCTTTAGATTTTATTAATGTTAGGAACAAATGAATACTTAGTAGCATGTACCATTAATATAAATGCTTATTGTACTTAATTGCAATATGAACTAACATCTTCTCTAGGAGATATTTCTTGTTCTTGTTCTCAGGCAGGACACCTTGGAAATGCTATAATGAATTACCATGAAATTGATATGTTCTTATATAAAATGTTATTATATTGGAAATACTTTTGCTCTTGGTGTTCTTGTTTCGAGTAGGTCATCCTACGTATTCCAGGAAGGTTACCACAGAAAGCAAGAATTGAAAGGACTCAGAGGGAGCCAAACTTCAAAGAGAGTCAATGATCGGGAAGAAGCAAAGTTTTGTGACACTTTGCAAGATGCATAGGGGCATACAGCGTATGGAAGCGTGCTTCGAGGATTCTCTCAGTTAGAGGGAGTTGATGGCAGAATTCGAAAAGAAGGATCTTGTAGGCTTCATGCCGAGTTGTAGGCCTTTGTGCCGAGTTGTAGGCCTTGTGTCAAGTTGTAGGCTTCGTGTCGAGTTGTAGGTCGTGTGTCGAGTTGTAAACTTCACGTCGAGTTGTAGGCCTTCATGCCAAGTTCTAGGCCTTGTGTTGAGTTGTAGGATTCATGCTGAGTTGGAGGCTTCACGCTAAGTTGTAGGCTTCACGCCAAGTTGTAAGTTTTATGTTGAGTTGTAGGCTACTCCAGTGAGATGGTCTGGTATGTCGAGTTGTAGGCTACTCCAGTGAGATGGTCTGGACACCAGTGAGACAATCTTGTACGCTAGTGGCATTGTCAAGAACCTATATGGTTGTGATGGTGTTGCTTGTAATATGATCTGGGTGATCATGAGATACTTTGTGTAGCTCTGGTAATGCTATCGGTCTGCAAGACCATGTAGCTCTTTCCCATGCCATGTGAGATGGATGGATAATGATGATAGTAATGATGATACTCACGACATGGGTGTCGCTAAGAACACTATGAAGACCATAAGGGAACATCATGGTTAAATACCTTCGTAGCTAAGAGGGAGTGTTGATGTTTTATTAGCTACGGGAGGTATTAACCTCCATGGATAAACCTTTGACTAGAATAGAATATTATGGAAGACGGAGAAAACCTAAACAGATGGGTGAAAACCCTAGAAGACAAGTCGGCTCAGCAGAATAAGTAATATTGAAGTATTATATGCAGAAAATGACAGGTCGACCCCGCTTGAAGAGACACATGTTCACCTGACCAGATTAGTATAAATAGAAGGCGCTTTAGCTCATTTGCAAAAACACACACTCACTTAGTTGGTGCGCATATCTTAGAAGTGCAGTAGCAGCAAAAGTAGTGTGCAAGTCTGGAAGAGGAGCAACAGCAGTTGCAGTGAGCGCAACACACTCTTGTTCAGCCTTTTTGGTACTCTTGTGTGCTACCTTGGAGAACGTCCACTCTCTTGGTTTCTCTGTTGGTTCTAGTGTGACTTCCCGCAATCATTCTATCTAGCAAAGGTTAAGGTGCTCGGGGGTGGCTTTGTGCCTATGGTTGGGTGACAAAGGTGTAGCATTGTCTATATGGTGAAATGAGCATAATATTCTAACAATTGACACCATGAAAACCATTTTCCATGATCCCTAAGTCATATTGGAGGAAGAAACCCATCATTTCAAGGTCAAAAACATGTTTTTTACTTGGAAATTCTACCATTTTGGGGGCATTTATGAAGGGTGGCACCCCCATGTCCATGTATAGGGAGCATCAATGCTTCCCTTGCCATGTTAAGGGAGAACCATTGGCACCATGTCTCTAACTTAGGGGGAGCGTCGGTTTGGTTAGAGGAATATATGGAGAATCTCACATTTTCCTAAGGGACGGCTCTGAAGAGATGAGGTTGGTTTTGCTCAAATCATATCCTATGGCTCTATCTTAGGATCAAATCCCAACTTATGGAGCCATATCCTCAACCACTTCCCTAAATAGCCCAGGGTAGTTGAGCCTCCCAATCCTATAAATTGAGAGCATTTTCCATGGTGAAAAAGAGGAAGATTTCAAGTGTCAAACCTTTGATCATGAGAGAAGGAAATCCATTGAAGCATTAGCATTTTGATCTCAAGACTTTCATGCAAGGGCTGGACAAGAAGAGCTTAGAGAAGATTGTTGCAACATCAACTTGATTTGTAAATGCCTTCTTTTGGCTTTCCATTAATATTAACTTGGCCTACTCCTTTCATTATGTTGTTCATTGTAATGTCTAAGCTTAAGTCAAATCAGGTATAGATAGATATGGCTTTTATATAACGAAATCTAGTAGAAGTAGGAAGGTTTTCATTATTTTGAAAGTCTCTTTGTTCGTTGAAGGAATTGGACAAACTTTGGGAAATAGGTGTGTCTTCCTCTTTCTATCTATAGGTTAAAGAGCTAGATCTATAGGGATCAAATTTCTTAATGTGTAAATTTTAATTTATATGTTGTTATGTAAATATATACGTACGTAATTATTTAGTTTTTTTAATTGAGCAAACTTTATTATTATTATTATTATTATGTAACGTATCTAATCTAACAGCATGCCAACATCACACTAATGTGACAACATCTCCCCCGTGTTGGGTTGTAGAGCACCTCGCTACTCTTTGTGCAATCATGAATTATAATCTATTTCTAATTTCCAAAGTGATTGACAATTGAAATTACTTCTCACTTTACTTGAGGTTTACATGCTAAAATTACATGCTAATTACTTTTAGCACTTGCATTAAATAACTCAATTAATTAAATAAATAAATAATCAATAAAAGCAATTTACTTTAATAATTCATGTAATTAAAGTAAATCCAAGAGTAAAAAGCTTTGGACGATTCCCACACATCTAAACACATATACCTGTGCAGAAATACATGTCTGATGCTATCACTAGCATCAACATTGGATCTCATGCTTGCAAGTTGTAGAAAATTTCATGTATGAGCTCATTCTATCTAGCTATGTTCTTTATTCTTTCTATTGTCCCTTTTACAACTACCCAACTTGTGTATTAATATATTTTTGTTTAATTGTGAATTTTGTAGTTGTTCTATTGTTATAAAGTGAATCTTTGAATTGAAATGAATTTTTCCAAAAGTTGGAGAAAATCATGTGTTCCTAACATATATAGCTAGAACCGGAAATAATGCTCTCTAATTGGACCTTACACAATACCTTAGCATTCAACCGAAGCATGCCAATGGAAACATGTTGAAGTCTTCTGTAGACACATCGTGGAACTGCATTGATTGCTAATCAATGTTTTCTTGTTTTCCCATAAACAGTAAACAGCAAGGAATCCAATCACCTCTGTTTCAACTTTCAAGCATGATTTTGTTCTGTAATGAACAATGCTACAAAGCCTCCAATCAAAATCTCTATATACAAACAAGATATAGAAAAGGGAAAAATCGACATACCCAATAAAATCATTGATGCAGGAGCATCGTCATCAACATTCAATGAGGCCAAGTGGAGGACAGCTTGGCATCCAACACGCGCATTCAAATTGGTTTTGATTTCAAGAAGAGTGCGTCATTTTACTATTTTGAAAGTTTTGTAATTAAAGGCCCTTTAATGTTTTGAGGCTTGAGCCATTTATCGAGATCGCAGGAGATTGTAATCGCCTTAATTAGTTGTAGGATTGTACAGATATCGAACATCGACTCATATCTGGGTTGTAATTATCCATTTATTGTAATAAGCCTTAGTGGTAGAATGATTTAATTATGATGTGAAAGCACTAGAGTAGTCAGAAGGAAGGCTCGAGAAGCCCCTCCATGTATAAATGTATGTAATTTATGCCCAAAAGAGGTTGGTGAAGTTTATCTGTTATCTTGTTGAAGAAGAGAAGTTGAGAGTTGCAAGAACACTTTGTAAATGTTTTGTTGAAGTAATATAATAGAGGAGATTTGCTTCCAAATGTCTGAGTTTACTTATCTCTGAGCTAATTTGGGTAATGTTATGTTATTCGTGTTCTCTGTGTTTTATATGCCTGTGTGTATTCCGTGGTTGAATGAATGAACCTTTGATGTTCTGCAAGTTTCAATTGTTTCTCTTTTGAAAACCCTGGTGCAAGGAGTGCACAGTGCCACGCAAGGAGTGCGAAGGCAGAGTTGTTTCAGACTCATTTGTTCAGGAGAGATAGCGTGAAACTTCGAAGAAGTGAGTGCAAGGAATGCACACATACTCGGTGGAGTATAAGAGCTCGAGGAGACCCGTGCAAGGAGTGCACAGGGTCAACACTTAGTCAAGTGTTGAAAGATTCTCAAGGACAACGAGTTCAAGGAGTGCGCAGGATGATTTTCCAAAAATCCTCAAGCCTTAAGTTTTCAAGGAGTAGCGCAAGGAGTGCACCGAAGGTTCAAATCACTTAGAGTGATAAAGCTCAAGAGTAATAGCGGGCAAAAGTCCTTGGAGGAAGGATTCGCTTTGTTTGGAGGACGAGCGGAGAAAATCCATTCGGGAGGAGTCAAAGTCTTCAACAATCATTGGATCTAAAAAATAAGCTCGGGTTTTAACCCTTGAAGTACTTCGGACTTCGCAAATACGGCGATTTTCGTGTGTTGGGTGTAAAGGAGGCAGATTTTTCGAAGTTCGAAATCGATCTAGACCGTTAGTGGTCAAGGGACACGTGTCCGCAAATCAACGGTTACCCGAAAGTTCGGTTGTCCGACGAAATCGAAGTGTGGTTGCAGGAGCTTGCAAGTTTTCCGAAGGCCAGAGTAGATCTCGACCGTTGGTTGAGAGGGACATGTGGATAGCGGATCCAGCCTTCGCCAATTCGACGTTCGATGATTTTGGAGTGTGGTATTACGAAGACCCCCGAAGGCCCGAAGCCCGGAGCGGATCCAAGTCGTCCAATTGTAAGGACACATGGACCGCAGATTGTGACTCCTCGCCACTTCGGAGTTCAACAATCCGGGGAGTTGTGTGTGTTAACCTCTCAGAACTCCCGAAGCCCGGAGTCCCGAAACCCACGTGTACCATAGATTTGTGGGGCGTGACGAGGACCGTCGATCCCTTCCTTTGTCTAATTGTCTGTGAGCTCAACGTTCGGGAGAAACGTTGAGTGTTGTTGGAACTCCCGAAGCTCGGAGCTTGGAAGTCTTGAATAGACCACGGCTCTGGCCCAATGCCATGCGGAAGACTCTGTGGGAGTGTTAAGACCCTCGCAAACTTGATTTTACGCGCGGGGAAAAGGTAAAAGGCATGTGGTAAAGCATTTCGAGGGCTCAACAAGGGCCCGAGAGCTGATTCGGCTGCTTGGTGTAAACAATCCTTAGACCGGGAGGTCACGTGAACCCCTGGGAGTGGTGGGGGTTTGCATCAATCATCAAGCGAAAATGGGCACAATTCTGCACTTATTCATTGAAAACGGTGATTAAAGCTAATAGACAAATAGCAAATACGTAAGCATATTGCATTGAGACCCTACTCCTACTTTACAATAATAGCACCCAGCATCACGTATGATAAAGACAAGCACAACCTGGGATAATTTGGAGGGTTGTAGGATTCTGCAACATTGGAATATACTTTTGCCTACCCTGAGATTATGGCCCAGGATTACATGTAATGTTAATTATGATATTTGCAATTGTAGAGTAGAGGATAGCAATTCAAACTTATAGTTAGCTATATTAATCCAGAATCAGATCAAATGTTACCTCTGCCCTGACACTGGTCTAGTCTAAAAAAGATAAAGTTGGTTAATCTAAATCCCAAATTCAATAATATTAGACCTACCTTGAAAAAAATCTGTTTGTGATTACAGCTAATGGCTACGGTGATGACCACTAATGAAGAAATGGGTAAAATTTATTAAAATAAAGCAGGCACAAGCTTATTGAACTTGGACCTCACTCCTGCTAAAATAACAGCACCAACCATTATGTAGGATAAAGCCAAACACAGCTTCGGATAATTTTGAGGCTCGTAGAATTCTGCAACATTTCAATATATTTTTTACTGTCCTAAGATTATGGCAAAGTTACCTTTATCTAAATCCCAAATTCAATCTAATCTCAAAGATGACCACCTGGAACAAAATGTGTTTGTGAATAGAGAAGGAAGTTTGTTTATTTTGATTCTATATTGGCATTAAAATCAGATCTGCCCATTCAGAGAACACAGCGTAACTGAAAGAATGACCCAAAGTTCATCTCAACCATTAGCGACTTCAATTCACATTTTTGTCCATAGGTGTAACTAAATAAGAAATACATCACAATTGCTAATGGCTATGGTGATGACTGCTCACAAAGAAAAGGGTACAATTTATTAAAAGAAAGCAGGCACAAGCTTATCGAACTTGGACCTTGCTCCTGCTACAGTAACAGCGCCAACCATCATGTAGGATAAAGCCAAACACAGCTTGGGCTAATTTTGAGGCTCATAGGATTCTGCAACATTTTAATATATTTTTTACTGTCCTAAGATTATGGCAAAGTTACTTTTATCTAAATCCCAAATTCAATCTAATCTCAAAGATGCCCACCTGGAACAAAATGTGTTTGTGAACAGAGAAGTTGTTTATTTTGATTCTATATTGGCATTAAAATCAGATCTGCCCATTCAGAGAACACAGTATAACTGAAAGAATGACCCAAAGTTTATCTCAACCATTAGCAACTTCAATTCACATTTTTGCCCATAGGTGTAACTAAATAAGAAATACATCACGATTGCTTCATCTTAATCCCAATCTAGCACTACCTCGGATCTGCCCTTCTGAATGAAATATGAAAACAATTCCAGTTTTAGATCTAGTTTCAATTCTGCTCTCTCAATGAATCATTGTGTTTAACTATGGGAACCAGTGAACCATGATTATGCATACCAGGAGGTTGGGAACATATCCATTTTGACAGGGGGAACAATTGTGGACCTCCCTGTAGAAACTCCATTTGTTGGCATGTGCTGAAGCCCCATATTGGGAAAAAGAAAATTCAATGCCAACTTCTTGATCAGAGTCAGTTTAGATATTTTTTATTAAACTTTCTTGTTATGCATGGCTTAACTTCTCAAAAAGGCAAACAAGAAGCAGATAGACATGAAAGATGCGAAGCAACTCCTATCACAACCATAAACATTACGCAAAATGCAACTACAAAAATCAACTATTCTAGAAGCCAGTCTCTAAAAGAACCTGACAACCAAACACTAAAAGTTATAGTATATGAATCATGACTAAGCAAAGCTGAACAACTGCACTAAATGACACGTAAAATATTGATTCATGTCAATATTGATTCACCTATTTCAAGTTTTTGTTAGAGAGTTTGTGTTTCATTACTTATAAATTCAGTTGCTCGAAATTGATGTTGCAAGGTGTGACTTGTAATTATTTTTATGAATGCAATTTTCACTACATAGATATATGTTTGTTACCACTTTTATTGATGCTGTCTCCTTTATAGTCACCTGAAATTTGGGGATCTCTACAGCAAGTCCCTGAACCCAGTCCACTGTCCCCAAATCTAGGTTGAACAAAAGAACAGAACATATAAAATAAATTCTATCTCAAATCTAGAATTGAGTCTAATCCCATACCAACCTGCCATTAAGCAATATGCGGTGTTTGTAATAGATAAGAGAAAATAAGATAATTTTGTTACTGTCAAATGAATGACCCAATCGGTAGGTCCATGGAACTCACAAGAAAATCAACTATCAATGCATAGTGGGAGTGCAAAAATAGCTCCTATTGCTACTCTATCAAAAGCAGAAAGAGAGCTAAGTACAAAGCTATAGGAAGGTATATTCCCTTATCATCTCTACTTGCAGACTTTGGAGAGTTATGTACAGCTCTAATATCATTAAATAACGACCATGATGTCCATAATGTGGTGTGATTAGTTGTAGTTATTTAATAGGACCCATATTGCCTTAATTAAGTAATATGATAGATAATTAATGAATTGACTTAGTGAATAAGGCTTTTAAGCCTATCGATAATGAAGGATTGCTCAGTGCAGAGCATCGGCTGCATTTCATGTGCTTGGCACTATTTTGGACAGCACCCTCTCTCAAAAAAGGGCATGGCATTCTTAATACAATCCACCTTCTGATCTCGTGTTCTTATTGTGCAGGTCGGCCATTCTTCTTGTCTCCATATTGCATTGATCTTGTGGACGAAGTGGTGCACTGAGGTATTCCACAAGAGGCATCAGAGAACTTTCCCGAGCCTTAGTGGCAGCATTATTTTAGTACTTTGACACTGAAGGAGAAGAATTCATGAGATAAGTTTTATGTGTTTTATTAGTTCCTCGTTTTACAATCATAAGATTCATAACCTTGGATCATTCCATCTTCCGTTACTGTATCTAATTCCAACTGTATTATGTAATTATTGTTTTTCTGTCTGACTATTTGCAATTAAATTCTTGCAACTACATTGTTCCTAACCTCTTCATCATATTCCTCAGTTTTTCCATGTACACCAAAACACAAAACAAAAGGAAAAAAAATGTTCTCCATTGTCCTGTGTTTTTTTAGTGCTGCCGTTATTCTGGTTGATTTATGTGTTCTGGGTTAAAGCACTGTCAGTTACCTTTCCCAGGCAAGGCTGTGGGTGAGACATTGGTAGATTTTTATTGATGCTCTCAACGTTTCAATTTTTTATGCCCCATTGTGTTACGAGCATTTTAGGGCAGTGAAAGGCTGTTGCAGAGATTTATGTTGTAATCTATTTGGTGGAGTAAGATTCCACTGGATCGTTGAACATGCCATTCTCAAACTATTTGCTGCATTTGAAGCAAGTTCAGACACTTCTACAAGATCTTTCCATTCCTCAGCAGTGTGGTAGGCCAAGGTGGCTTCTTGGCAAGCTGTGTAATTGATTCCACAATCCTCTATCAGGCAGCAGCAGCCAAAACCAGCAATTTTTTAAACCAATGTGTTCAAGATCCTGGTCAGACTGTTCCAGCAGATCCATGGAAGTCAAACATAACAGCAGAATAATGTGGTTGTGAAACACCATTTTTATTCAAGCCAGCACCGTCTCTCAAGTGACAACTGTCTGACTGTTTCTCAGAGTACTTATTTGGCTGCTTACTGACCTCTACAGCGGTGCCAATCTATACTATACATTCATCCACCAAGCCTACAGCAACCATGTCCTTGACTATATCAAATTTCGATACAAATCAAGTACATTATAAAAGCAAGCCCTTGGAGTTTATGATTGGCTAGCCATTATTTCTTGTGCAAAGGAACTGTGAAAGGAAAGGTTATTGTCATGGGCAATCTTCTTAAATCTTAGTCACTAGTTGGTTTTTTACAAGATTTCTTTAAAGCCATTATTAGAATTCTTTGTAAAAGTGTCCTTATAAAAAAGAGTGAGTGACCTTTCTTGTGTTGAAGGCCATTGAGGCTGTGATGTTGTAATCAGCCATATTGAGGCCACATTCGCTCTCAAAGGTGTCAATTCAGTATTGGGCATACTACTGTAAAAAGTCACCTTAACACAGCATTGTCACTAGAGTAGTTTACAACATGGACTCTAAACATGAGCATGTCACAAAGCAGCACTAGAGCTAGCACTTGATGGCACAGACAACAAATCGGAACAAATGGAGTATACTCAATGAAGCCTCTGGTGGAAAAAATCAAGCAATTAATGACACAGCACTTCCCTTAAAAGGAAATTCATGAGAAATATTTTAAAAACCACATACACGAGTAGATACATACCTAAGATTGAAATCAGAAAATCCTATGGCTTAGGTGATAAAATTTGGTTCAGTCAATTAGTAATTCACACTGCACAATACACCAGCAGATAAAATTATCTTAATGGATCTTTACACATGGAAGCCGGTCCCTAGCTTCTTTCCTATATTCTTGGAGACTTATTCAACCAATATGACAGTATTTGTATAATCATAATGATTATTTCAACCCGCTCCCTAGCTCAAACAAACATGAACAGTGATGTATTACACCACTCACTACCAAAATTTGGTAAAACATGCTGATGATTTATCAGAACAGAGGTTACTCATCATGACTCATGAGGTAATCTTGCTGAGACCCAATACCATCCAGGAGGCAATAACATGGCAAGACATATCGAGGAAAAAAATTGAAGCCAACATAGGATAGTCCATAACCAGTCGGCAGGACTGTCCAAATTCAGCCTAAGATCCCTATGCCCATATGAAAGATCTCCCCCAGGGGAATGGATGAGAAACGAGCATGAGGGTTGTGCTACAAGTGTAATAATAAGTGGCCAAAGGATCATAAATGCCCAGAAAAGAGGTTCTTTGTAATGGAGGATACCCATGTCAATAAGGACAAAGAAGACGAGAAGCAAATGGAAGAATTTCCAGAGGCACAACAAGAAGAGACAGCAACCATCTCAGTACATACCTTGGCCATAATATCTATCCCACAGACACCAAAAATCAAAGGGAAAAAATTTAAAAAGCAAGTGGTGATTGTTTTGACAGACTCTGGAAGCACACATAATTTTATCCACAAAAGCTTGGCAGAGCAACTTAACTGTTACCCCTATCCTGTCAAGAATTTCCAAGTCATAATTGCTAGTGGTGTTAACATCTCTTGCAGCGGGAAGTACCGAAATGTTAAATTGGTCCTGGGAGATTATGAAGTAGCAACGAACATGTATTCCATACCCATGGGGGTAGTTGACATGGTCTTGGGAACACAATGGCTCAAAACACAAGGTACTTTTGCTCTGAACCTAGATAATTTCTTCACTAGGTTCAAATCATAGTAACATGTAACAGCCTGATGGGTGTCACTCAAATACAAAAACAAAAATTTAACATTAGTAGTTTTACTTGAAAACTCCAGATCAACAATCAAGCATTCACATCTATGCGTCTAGCAAGAATATTGTATGAGAATCCAGCCATGAATCCATAAAGAGTAAGATACACACAAGCAAGATAAATCCAAAATCACAACCAATACCCAAAATGCAAAAATACAAGTATCCTTAAGCTCTTCATATTCTAAGCATTGAGCTGCCAATTCACCAGATCCCTTGAAACAGTCTTCGAACAACAGCAGAGGAAATCACACCTAAGGGTCGATTTTCCACCCAAAGAATGCAGTTACCTTCACCAGTGTTTCCCCTCGAGCAGGGCTCAAGCTCAATGAGGTAAGGAAATCACAGCTCACGATAACTCTCAATAATCCAACCCAAGGTACTCAAAAATAATTCAAACAGGGTTACAATAATTCAGCCTAGGTGTGGTGGAGAAGCTCCTGGACTTGCAGCACCTTCAAATCCCACGAGATTATGGCGTGCAGGGATCTTACTACCACCAACAGATAGTGATCACAACCATGACAACAGTGGTGCCTCCTCCCCCCTTCAAGCAAGGATCTTACTACCACCTTCAACTGGTGATCGCAACCACAACAGCAGTGGCGTCCTGCAATTTGGGACAAAAAAAGACAGTACAAGGAGGAGCCTAGCACTCTGAGCTTTAGTACCCCTTCATGTTGAAGGTACACTTCCAACCCCTTAATCCACACAGACCTGGTTGTTACAAACACAGTTCTGTCCAACTCCCCAATATCATAAATTATAACACAAGTTCATCAACAATACTAAGTTCCCCATGAGCCAGCCCTTAACAATAGGCAAGTAGTTGATTTAATAGTTCCAAATAAACTCTCTCCCAAGACTTGCCTCTTGGTTTTCCCCCCTACTCATGAAAGAACGAATTTGGGTTTGAGGGTGAATTTACAAGTGTCCAAAACAAAGTAAAAGTGAAATACAACCCTTTCCCCTTCTACCCATTTACACAAGTTAACTTTGGATATCGTTTTCACAACCATTCCCCTCCCCAAGGCCTTTTCTAATTCTAGGATAGGGTAGGCTAGCAGAGTCATCCTTACTGAGACATGAGCCCTTCCATTATGTGCATTCCCCCTTTCACTGTTTCACCTACATCAAATGAGTCCAGCCATCATCTCCATATACAATACGTCATCATAATAAGTCTCATAAGTCATAGACCATATCATAACATCCAGGTAAGCTACACCCCTGATGAGCCAACTAACCACATAATAATAAAGCATCATGAACCACATAAAGCATCACAAACCACATAGTATTAAAACATCACGAACATTATAAACCACATAGTATTAAAACATCAGGAGCATCATAGACCACATAGTATTAAAGCATCATGAACATCATAAACCACATAGTAATAAAACATTATGAGCATAATAAATCCCAAGGTATTAAGATATCATGAGCATCATAAATCCCATAGTATTAAGATATCATGAGCATCATAAACCACATAGTGTTAAAGCATCATGACCATCGTAAACCAGATAGTATTAAAACATCATGAGCATCAAAAATCACATAGTATTAAAACATCATGAGCATCAAAAATCACATAGTATTAAGACATCATGAGCATCATAAACCACATAGTATTAAAACATCACGAGAATCATTAATCAAGTAGTATTAAGACATCGTGAGCATCATAAACCACATAGTATTAAGGTGTCATTAGCATCATAAATATTATAAGGAAAGATCATCAAGTCATATAATTGTCCAGGTCCAACTATTAAAGTTTGATGAATCAATCTCTACTTCAAGTACAGTTTACACTCACACGCACTCCGGTGGACCGAAACCCTAGCTCTAGTTGATTGGGATGGAGAATGGCATTAGGAGGGGGCCCTCACCCCCTCCAAATGATGATGCTCTTGCCTTCCATGAAATGTTTGCGGCCTCTGTCAAGGCTTCGAAGGCTCAACCCACCAAATTTGTGAAAAAGTTGGACAAAATGCCCAAGATTTCTTACCTGCCTTCTTCATCCAAAAGAAAGGCTCTAGCCCTGGTATACCACAGCTTAATCGGACAATTTACGAGCATTTGGCCATCTCTGAAGTCATTGGCCTTTTGGCTAGAAAAGAACTAGAAACCCCTAATCAAAGGCTCCTTGAGCCACTTCTTCTGCGGCAGAAGTTTTTTCACAGTCCTCTTTGAGTTCAAGGAAGACAAGGATTTGATCTTCCACAATGGTTCGTATTTTTTGGGAGCAAGAGGAATGTATTTGAATAAAGAGACCCCTGATTTCAGTCCTGAGAATGATGTCCCTTTTGTTGTCCCCGTGTGGGTTAGGTTTCTGCATCTTTCCTCACATTGTTGGAGCGATGATACTCTTCGTTGTATTGGCAACTCCATTGGTCAGTATATTGATAGGGCAGAGCCTAAGGAGAGTATTTTCCTGTGCAAGAATCTGTGTTGAGGTTGATCTGGAAAAAGGGATCTCTGGAGCAGTGGTCATCACTGTGGATAATTGGTAGCATGTGTAGTAATTGGATTATGAACAATTACCCTTCGAGTGCAAAATTTTCCATTAATACGAGCATTTTGCGAGAAACTGTAAGAAAGCGAAATCAGCCCCAGCAAGCAATGGATGAGAAGAACAATGGCAAGCAGTATCACGTAAAATGGGTTTTAGTGGTAGTCGGGCTCAGTCTTCCTCTACAAGTCCTTCAAATGTTGGATCGAAATCACCCATTAAAGCCACAGAAAATCCATGAAAAAGGTAGCAATCGCTCAATCGAATAGGTTCAACTCTCTGTGCCAGTTGGAGGAATCAGCGAAAGAGGAAATTTTGGCTCCTAGCGACGTTGGGATTGCTAGCCAGGAGCACCCTTCAGTCCAAGAGATCCCTCGATCCCAACCGAAAATGAGTACCGCAACTCTGAAGCAAAGAGAAGAAACTATTGTATTGTCTGAAATTCTAACAATTATAGGTTCTATCCCTCTCAATCCAAAGCCGGAAGATTTGGATTCCTTTAAAGATGCAAAAATCGCATTTTCAGATGCAAAATATAACTCGAAAACAAAGAACTTAGGGAGAAGATGAGCAGGACGACACGGCTTCTGAAGAAAACTTGCCGAGAAGATTTGGGAGGAGAGCTACACAAATTGTTCGAGAAGAGTTGTATCAAAAAGATATTCTTTTGGGTTCGCAAAAGCCCTGGCCAAATATGATGGGAGGAGGGACAAAACATAATAAGCCTCGAAGTGGAAATGCAACAAATAAAGGGCGTTCTCAGTCCAATCCTTTGAAATAATGATCGTGGTCTCCTAGAATTGTAGGGTGTTAGGCAACGCCCCAGAGACACTAGTTGTCAAAGATTTGATTAAGTCGGAAAATCCTATTATACTCATTCAGGAGACCAAGATGAAAGCCGAAGATATTTCAAAGATAGTAAAAAGTTGCATAATATGGAGTCAACATTGGATTCTTACAAAATTCCATCACAAGCAGAGCAACACTTCCTTTGTAATTATCAATGTGCCGACAAACCCCATTGAGAAAGTAGAATGTTGGAGAACTCTGTCAAGTTTGAAAAATACAGGGTTCTCTAAAAATTGCATCATAGTTGGAGATCTAAATATTATCAGGACTAACGCTGAAAAAAGAGGGGGAATCTTAGGGAGAGACCGCTTTCGAGATAACTTGGAAAAAATAATTTCAGATTGGGCCCTCATGGACATTCCCCTTTGGCGTGAGAAATTCACTTACACCAACATACGTGATGAGCTAGGGCACATCGCTGCAAGGTTAGACCAATTCCTAGTACATAACAATTTCCTCCACCGAAATGCAAACATTAAGTCATATATTTTTCCCTCTCTCATATCGGATCACAAATCCATATCTCTTCACCTCTAAGCTCTCCCAAATTTTGACCCCCTTCCTTTTCGGTTTACCCTATGTGGCTTTTGCACCAAGAAGTTGTGGATTTGGTAGAAACTACCTAGAACAATTGAATCCCAGGAATGATACCTTATTGTTGGGAGGTGCCTATTACTATAGCAGCAATGTTCAAAAGCACTTTGGACTCCTTCCTTGATGCATCCGAAGGAGATGTAAACAACAAAAAATGCCAAGTCTATGGGTGGAACATTCCACCTCGGGTTATGCGGGCAATAGCCCAAGTTTTTTAGTTTCCTCTTGCTGAAAACTGGACCTCTTTCAGATACTTGGGAATTCCAATCTCCCTCAAAACTTCGTATACTCGGATCTAGCAGCAAATTCTTGAGAAAGTGAGCAAAAAACTCATACAATGGGGTTCGCAATGGTTAAATCCAGTAGGGAGAATAATTCTAATAAAATCTATTCCATCGGCCCTTCCTCTCTATCAATGCTCGGCTATTTTGGCCCCAAAATGTATAGCAAAACATATATCAATGAAAATCAGGTCCTTCATATGGCAAGGAGGGATGTCGAATCACAAGAAATTTCATCTTGTTAACTGGAATCAAGTCACAAGCAGCAAGAGCCATGGAGGATTGGGGATAAGGGAACCATAACTCATGAATATTGCAATGGGAGATAGGCTATTACGGAGATTGATCACTAGAAGCATGGCTTGGTGGAAGCAAGCTCTTTGGAAGAAATACTTCAGAGTTACAAGACTTAGATGCCTTGAATTTCAGCCGAAAGTAAACACTAGATCGCCCATCTTTAAACTCCTCCTTCCATCCAAGCCACTAATAAGCAAAAGACTGAATTGGATACCAAGAAATGTACACTAGATAAACCCTTGGAAAGACAAAATATTGAAATTGGGTCATCGAGCTCAACTCAAGCCTCTTTGTACCCTTCGCGATTGGATGGAAGCACAAGGCCTTTTCACCCTATCAAATCTGTCCATATGATCAAATGATGGCACTTGGAAACGTTGGAATGTCCTCTCTCCCCCATCCCATCTTTCTTCATTTTTTAATGCTTTTCTCTCCTCCTTGCAGGGTTGTGCTCAACGAGATCGAAAAATAAAACATGCACGTGGATGGGGAAATGCACAATATACAGTCAACAAGGGATACATCGTATTAGTTGAGGCATCCCATCGTCAACCATGTTCCAACATGTGGAATATTGTTTGGCACGGTGATAGAATTTCAAAAATCTATTTCTTTTGTTGGCTTTTGGCGCATAAGAAAATCCTCACTTCTGAAAATCTGAAAAAGAGAGGAATAAGTGGGCCCTCCTTATGTGTATTGTGCCAAAGCAAAGAGGAAAACATATAGCATTTGTTCATTGAATGTTGATTTGTGCAGGAAGTCTAGAGACAAGCTTTGGATAACTTGATCCAGAGGTTAATCTCGCCGCAATCCTATTTTGATTTCTTTATTTAGTGGGGGAGCCATTATAAAGGAAGCTTCAAGGAAAAACCCATCTTCAAGCGATATTGGGATGCCCTTCCCAAATACTTATGTTGGAGTATTTGGATAGCATGCAACAAAAGGATCTTCAATGATGAAGTCAAAAACCCAAGACAAGTTATGATGAGAGCCTGCGCTCTCTTAACAGAGTATATGAAGAATCGTGTCAAATGGAAGGTTCAATACTTGGACAAATGTGAAGACAATTGGTTGAATCTATTCAAAGTGGAAATCAAGCTTTCTACAATCACAAATTCCTCAAATTTTGTTCCAAAATGGGCCATAAGACTTACTGCAGAAGACTTCAAGATCCGGATAACACAACAGACAACCAACATTTTGTTCCTTGACACAACTTCATGCAGTAACCCAAGGGTGGCAGTAGCAGGGGGGGGATCTGTAATCCCGAAGGTCATTTATGTTGAATTATATAGCTTTGGAAGCTATTTTCCCTATTGTAACTAACCCTGTAAATAAAGTTTTGATATAGTGTTAACTTTATGTCAAGCATCAAACACATGACAAGTGTCAACCTTATGCCAAGACAACCTTATGCCATGTGTCAACCTCATAGCACCTCTAAGAGGGCTGCTTAGGGCGGTTGTAATGGCTAGCTTAGGGAGGTTGCTTAAGAGGGTTGCTTAGGGCAGTTGGAATGGCCAACTTAGGGGGGCTGCTTAGGGTGGTGGTATGACAGTTGTTATACAGCTGTCATACAATCCTAAGACAACAATTTAGGGCAGCCTCTAGAAGAGACAAAGGGAGTGACCTATGGGAGCATTAGGA
This sequence comes from Picea engelmannii, assembly GCA_009831015.1. Lineage (NCBI taxonomy): Eukaryota > Viridiplantae > Streptophyta > Pinopsida > Pinales > Pinaceae > Picea > Picea engelmannii. The sequence continues at coordinate 139,517 of ML782431.1, forward strand.
GGTGGCTCTTGGGAGCTTTAGGAAGTGGTTCTTGTGAACATTAGAAGGTGACTCTTGGCAGCCAAAGGAGGGCAGGTATGACAGCGGTTATACAGTTGTCATACATTCTTAAGGGGTTGGTTAGGGTAGCCAAACCAACCTATAAAAAGGGGCATTCACTTAACATTTATATACCTTTGTTTTGTTGGAGTCTTCTGTTGAGGAAAGGCATCTATTTGCTGAAGTATATTTCTGGTATATGACAGATATCTGCTGGAATCTTCTGCTGGTATATGGATGCTAGTTGTTGGGGTCTTCTGTTGGTATATGGCAGCTAGTTGTTGAAGTATATTGCTGATACAAGCACTCTATTCTTGTTGAAGTCTTTTGTTGTTCCTTGTTGATATAAGGCTGCTACAAATACTGTGTTAAAGCTGTCATAAGTCTGCTACAGCGAGAAGGAAAGTCAGTTATCTTTTGGTGATTTTGTCAAGCTGTTACTGTAAGTGTTAGTTCAGCTATTTCTGAACTTTGTAAGTACTGAAACAGACGTATTGTTTCAGCCCTCTGAATCCTAGCTAGTTACTCTAAAGTCTTGCACTAGTATTGTACTTTGTTAAAGAATCTAAAGAGAAGTTTTGGCTGGGTTTTCCACCCCAAGAGGATTTCCCAAGGTATACTTGTGTTCTCTCTGTGATTGTCTCACTTTCAGTGATCCTCATATATGCAAGATGTATTGGTATGTTGGTTGTATGCTGTAAATGTTTAAATTTACCTACATGCATCAGTTTTTCAACAATTTAGACACCAGTTTCGCATGGGGCTTAGGATCAATTACCAACAATGAGGTGGAGGCCTTTGCTCTCTATGCAAGCATCAGTTTGGCTCAATCTAAGGGGATAAGAAATCTAATAATATGTGGAGACTCTATGATAGTCATAAGAGCAATTGTTAAGGGGAATATTAGTGGGGGAAATATTTACTCACGTGTCATGTCCCACTCCTTAGCTGCACTCAAGATCTTTGATGAAAGCACACTATATCACATCAAAAGAGAACTAAATGTCGAAGCAGATACACAGGCCAAGATGGGATCTGGACTAGGCAAAGGTGAAATTATGGTCAAAGGGAACAAAAGGTTCCTAACTATACCCTAAGCCTCTATGAAGAATGTATTAATGAGCTTGGACGACTGGCGAAGAGCTCAATTTATTAATCCTTTGCTCACACACGTCAAAATTCAAAAGGGTAATTTCCTAATTCATTCCAGCGCATGTGGCAACGCTCTCCAAAGCAAGGCCAAGATGGTTTCATTAATTCATGAAGCAGATGGTCGAGAAGGAAGCATCGGCAGTGGATTTCATCTGGTAGCAAGCTCTCCTCCGCTTGCCTTTAGTCAGTATTGTGAGGGTTCATTGGTTTCCCAAGTACCCATGTTCTTGATCTGAGCATAGTTATTTAAAATTTCACTGTCTTTTAAGAAGGGAAGGCACCATCTCTAAGCAATTAGGTAGTGATATAGGGGAAAGTAAGGTGTTTGTGTTTGGGTCTTAGGTCTTTGCTCTCATAACTATTCACGAGATTTCCCTCTCTGCAATCTGTGATGCCCATTGGTCAAAACGGGGTATCCTAGAAGGCCAACAGACTGTCATTTTAATCGATGGAAATAATTGTCTTGGGTCCTCTTTTATTTTAAATTTCTCTGACTCGACGATTGGAGGCATATTTGGTTCTTGTCCTCTTAGGATAGCCTGGCAGTGGAATGTTTGTGAGTTCCTTTGGGGACCTATCTCTTGGGCTTACCAACCCACTAGTAAATTTCCTACACCGCTGGGTTTCTAGTTCAAATCCCTCATACTCCAGGGTTTCATCCTTAAATCTAAATCCAAGAACATTGTCGAACCTGGGAAAAGTGCATCTCAATTTATTCAAATTAAAGGCCATCTGAGCAGAAAGATCAACAAGACATTTTCTAGGACAAATTCTGGTAAGAGGTGGCATTATGCTTGTTTCCCTTGGGAAATTGAATTTCGGGCTCTCTATTTTAGTAATTTCTGGAGTTGGGGGAGCTTTGTTCATTTCATTATGGAACCATCATGGAGTGAGATAAAACGCATTCTGCGAAGACTCGAAGATATAGTTGAAGGCATTAGAGTACAATTCAACGAAATTTCAACTAAACTTAATAATCTAGAACAAATGGTAAATGCTCTCCTTCAACCAATTGACTCTTTAGAGCTAGAGAGACAACGGACCAGCGCCCTTGAGCAGACAATAGCAGTGCTTCTCCAGCGTATGGACTCCCTGAAACAGGAATGCAATCAATTAAGAGCAATGGTAATGCCCCAACAGTCCAATTCAAATTCAAACAATCAAAATACAGTAATCCCTTGAGCTAGAAACACTGAAGAGGAACAAGAAGGTTGGGAAGCAGAACCAATGGAAACTGAAGACAATGCCCCAAGCCAAGTTGAATTTCAGGAAGCACCTGACAATCAGTGTTTTAAAACTCGGTCTGCTAGAACTCAGACTCGGCCAAGTTGACCAAGCCAACTCCAGACCGGTCCGACTCGGCCCTTCCAGCGACTCGGCCTACCAGTTCGGTGTTGAACCGGCCGAGTCAAGGCTTGACTCAATCAGTCCAACACCAAACGGATCAATTCGACCGAGTCAAGACCTTTTCAAATGCTTGTCATTAATAATTATTGAGGGTTTTTGGAAATCATTTTGAGGGACACTGCAAGTATTTGTTGTTCCAGACAGTCTCTACTATCAAGCCGTCCTAAAAACCTCTCCAACAAATGGTCTCCTCCTTGGATCGTTGCATACTCTTTGTCGGTTATATCCCTGGTATCCCACTGTCAAATCCACAGAGTGTTTGTAGAGTGCATGTGTGCCCTACTCGACCTTGTTCAGACTTCGTTTACTTCATTTCTTGACAGGTTTCATAGCCACAAGTGGCCCAATCTTAGAACCTATCCAGCAACCTGCCAAATGATAAATCCTCTCAGCATTACCTACATTTTGTCATCAAGTGAGCCGAAATCTGAGACTGTATTTGCAGTTGGGGTTTGAGGGTTTATACTATATCTGTGGCAGCATTAGGGCTTGATCTTATTCACTATACCAAGTGTGTAACCAACCTGCAAGATCAGCACCCTAATCTTCCTATCTTTTCTGTATCTAAGGGCCAATTGTCATCATTTTCAATGGTCTAGAGTAGTTATACATGCAGACTGCAGAGTTTGATTTGAATATTGAAGTTGAATATCAGAAGTAAACAGCGAACAATTGGCAAATTTGGATGTTGACTTGACTTATAGATCTGATTAGTGTTGCAATCCTGGTGTATGCTCTGTAATCATACTAAGATATAACCCCAGCGAAAAATGGATAGGGAAAGTTGAAACCTGGTCAACATGGTTGATTATGCACAGCCTATAGGTAATGACGTGGGCCTTACATGGTATATACAATGTACATGAGTAGAGTTTGCATATTTTGTCTCTAATGGTTTGGAATCTTTAAAATATATTATTTTTATTAAATTTAAATATTTTCTGTATTTTTTAGTAAAACCGAGTCACTGGAATCAAATCAGTCTGAATCCGAGTCAGAGTTGACCCTCGACGGATTCCGAGACCGAGGCTGAGTCCAAGTTTTAAAATATTGCTGACAATGAGTCAGCGCCTTGAAATATGTATTACAAATGTGTTTTGTTGCTTGGTCAATAGATTAAAGTCAATGGCAGCTTGACTGCCCAAATGTATAAGTAGGCTTATAGTATCTTTGATAGTAGGAAAGTAGCAAAGGACTCAAACAGTGATGAGCCAAATTTTTTAAAGATTTTGACTGTTGTTTTGCCATGGCGCAGCCTCTTATATATATAAAAATCTTCAGTTTCTTAAAAAAAAAAGTTTGATGAATCTAAAACAAAAAAAAAATGTAGCATTAGGGTGTCACAATGTTAAGTGTCGCAATGTTAAATTGGTCCTAGGAGATTATGAACTAGCAAGGAACGTGTATGCCATACCCATGGGGGTAGTTGATGCAGTATTAGGAGCACGATGGCTCAAAACACAAGGTAATTTTGCTCTAAACCTAGATAGAATCTTCATTAGGTTCAAATCATAGTAGAAAAATTCGAATACAAATTGGTATGGAAAAAATACATAATGAAAAAATCCAGTACAACTCCAATACAGAATTATACATCTCATAGATATGATCATATGCATTTTGTTTCAAATTTTAGAAGAACTGCAACCTCAAGAACGTGAAATAATTCAGAAAAATAATTCATTCCTTGAAAATTTGGCAATTTAGTTTATATTTAGAGTATTTTTAAGTTTTCTTTAAATATTTTTGGGGTTTTGGGGCAGGTTTTTTGTTTTATGGGTCTGTCAATATCAAAGACGTTAGGTATATTATCAAAGATAGTCAAAAGTACGTTGAACATACTGTATCCATAATCTACAGAAAATTTGTTGAACTTCACACTGTTGCTGAATTTTCGAATAACGAAGGCCAATACAGCTGAATCTTGCTACTATGGTTCAAATCAACAAATAGACATTACCAACTCAGTGGGTTCATACCATAGTAATCAAATTCAGCCATACTACCAATTCCTATTGGAAATTCATGCTCGGTACAAATATGGTACAACCTGGAAAAGAAAACAAGCTTGTCTTAAAACCATAAATACCCCCTCCAAAAAAAGGCCCCAAGTCAAAATCACACCTGTTAGAATTGAACCACAATGTAAATTGATCATGAGAGATTATGAACTAGCAACAAAGATGCATGCCATACACATGGGGGGACTTGATGTGGTCTTAGGAGCACAATGGCTCAAAACACAAGTTACTTTTGCTCTGAACCAAGATAAACTCTTCATTAGGTTCACATCATAGTAGCAAGATTCGAATACAAATGTGAATTCGAATACCATAAATACCCCCTCCAAAAAAAGGCCCCAAGTCAAAATCACACCTGTTAGAATTGAACCACAATGTAAATTGATCATGGGAGATTATGAACTAGCAACAAAGATCCATGTCATACAAAGGGGGGGACTTGATGTGGTCTTAGGAGCACAATGGCTCAAAACACAAGTTACTTTTGCTCTGAACCAAGATAAACTCTTCATTAGGTTCACATCATAGTAGCAAGATTCGAATACAAATGTGAATTCGAATACCATTTGGTACAAACAAAATCCAGTACGGCTTCACTACAAAAGTATACATTTCATACATATGATAATATGCATTTTGTTCCAAATTTTAGGAGGATTGCACCATCAGGAACATGCAATAATTCAGGAAAATAATTCATTCCTTGAAAATTTGGCAACTTAGAGTATATTTATAAGCTTTTTTAAAGCTTTTTTTCAATATCTTGGGGTTTTGGGGTTGCTTTTTTGGTTTCTGGGTCTACAAATATCAAAGACACGAGGTAAATTATCAAAAATAGGCAAAAGCACCCTAACAGTAATGTATCTGTACTCTATGAAAAATTCGTTGAACTTCACAGTGTTGCTGAATATCCAAACAGCGAAGGCCAATATGGCCAAATCTTTCTACTATGATTAAATCAACAAATAGACAATACCAACTCAATGGGTTCATACCATAGTTACCAAATTTGGCCATATCACCAATTCCTATATGGAAATTTGGCCTCGATATGAATACAGTACAACTTGGGGGAAAAAATGGAGCTCTCGTCTTAAGAAAATAAATACCCCCTCCAAAAAAAAACCTAAAGTCAAAATCGCACTTATAAGTCCCAAATGATCAACAATTCATTGTCTCAAAATTGAGTTATTTGCAGAGTGATGTCGTCATAATCACTCCAATGCGAGCAAAAGTTAAAAACAATATTAAATATTAAAGGTTAAAGTGTCAAACAAAATTTAAGAACATATTAAAGTTAAAAATGAAAGCTTGGTAGTAATCTTTCAACATCTGCCTAGTTACCTTTTGTCATGTCACATTAATTCCGACCCACCTAGCTATTAGACTCCAGCAGTTAGCCATAAGTGGATGGGCCTTATGGCCTTTCCTTCCCCAAAAACACCATCATGTTGTCTAAAGGAGCTAATGCTGCAAGCAACAATGGTACCTCCAAACAACCCCTATAAATTCGTGCCAAAGGTGTACCACAAGGTAATATTCCCAAGCCTAAACCTAATATCTGTAATATTGAAATAGATGATGTGGAATTTGATAATCTTTATGGGTAATTCCAACAAGGTTCCCTACTAGGGTATTTCGTAGGGAGAATAAGAGGCAATGATTCACACCTAGATTCGGGATCACCGGAAATGTTATGGTTGGCATTGTACCTAGGCCTGTAGCCTAACCAAAGGTTTTTTTTTCTTTCCCAATTTGCAGATGCAAACAGTGCTAAGAAATTGTCGTGTATTGGTCACTGGATTTGCAAAAATACCCTCCTGATTATGGAAGCATGGACTCCAGACTTCTCAATTGATAAGGAGGCTAAAATAGCTTGCCCTGTCTAAAATGAGCTCCTTGATCCCCCAATGCAATTTTGGGCTAAACTTCAACATATTGTTTCCCCCTTCAGGGAGGTTATCTGCCTGGAACTAGATAGGTTCTTCAACACCATGCCGCAACCTCAAGTTTGTGTTAGGGTTAACCTATCCCAAGACCCCAGGGAATTTGTCCTTATTCATGTTGGAGACAAAGTGTTCCAACGGGGTCTATTTGTTATATCAACATGCCCAACTCCTACTTTCGTTGCCAAAGCCCTAATCACTTCATCCATGAATGCCCATTGATGGCCCCAATCAACCCTCCTACTAATCCTATAACCCCCAAGACTAAGAATGTTGACAATGGTGCATGAGCCCAACTGTAGAGAAAAAAAAGGTCAAATAAAGCTCCACCATGTAAAGTGTCGGTGGCCACAAGTTGACCCATCAAGCCCTAAACCTTTCAACCCCAACCCCCAAGATTTCAAACCCAAGTAACTCTTTGCAACCCACGACCCTTGGCTTGTCACAGCCTATGGTGCTCGACTCTTGCAAGAGCCTCCAAATCCCATCCTTGTCGAGCAATGGGGTTCGACGGTCTCATTTTCCCCCTTCTAAGTCTCTGTCATACTAAGATGCCTTGGTTGGTATAGACAACCTGAAGAGGCCAAAGCAAACAATTTTTGTCGACTTTTTTAATGGTGTTAATCCTTTTGGTGTGCTCAGGAGCCTCGAAGGAATTGAGACAAAGAAAGAGGTTGCACTAGGTTTGCGATGCAAGTGACCTTATGGAATGTTCGAGACTTAAACAACCCTATGAGAAAATATGTTGTCCACCAAATGTTGATTTCTCTTGGTGGGATAGATGTGGTTTGTTTGCAAGAAGTCAAAGTCGTGGGCTTTATGCTGCACAGGGCCTTATCTGTTATCTGGCCAAGAGCCAAATAATTGTTTTCTAATCATTTTGATGGAAAAGGAGGGGTTACTATTCTGGTCTCTTCAAAATTTGTCAATGTAGTGGTTGAAGGAGTGTTGACTCCTTGTAGAGACTTGTTCATATTATGTTTAATCTAGATGACCATCTCCTTGGGTTGGAAAATATATATGCCTTTAATAACTTTAGAGAAAGGGAAACCTTAGGAGCTAGACAGTCGACTAACTCCCTAACGCGTCGTAGCCAGTGTGCTTCCCTTTGATGAGAAGGAAGCCTAGATGGCCCTCAAGGTGCATTGCCAATCCGCTTGCCCTCTCATGAGAAGGAAGCTCAGATGGCCCTTAATGCCCATCATGGGTTATATGATCCCATTCAAAACTGCAATCATGATTCAACAAAACCTTGGTTTACCTAGACCAATTTTCGCAAAGGTGTTGACAGAAACTATCAACAGTTGATAGAGCTCTTCTCTCTGAGCAGAATTTGTTCTATTTGATGCAAATGGTAATCAACCAGTGCACGGAGTTTCCACGGCCACCCTCTCTAACCACTAGCCAATTTGGTTCTCTCAAAGTGCACAAAAAAAACAATTGCCAAGAACTCCCTACATCCTCAATGTATCCCATCTCCAAAGTTTTGACTACCTTGCATGTGTATTTGTGTTGTTTAGAATTTGGTCACTCGGCCACATGGACCCATGCACTATATCCTTTGGTGGGAAGATGCCATTTCGCACACAATGGCCTTTCTCAAGGCCTAAGTTGCCAAATAGCAAGAATTAGAATTAGAAGGAAACATAACAAGGTTGTGTGCAAAGAACTAGAAGGGTTGCACAAGGAGCTACTTTGGTCCCCTTATGATGAGGACAAGCAAACGTGTGGCAAAGTTATGATACCCGCTTTGGGTGGATGACGTTCGTAGAGTGAAATGTCCCCAAATCCATGCATGACTCCATTGGATTAGAACATGCAACTGACCTACCAAAGCCTTGTTCAAAGGTTTGACCTCCAAAAAAGTGAGTGAGCACATCCCAACGCATGATCGTATCACAAATGTTGAAGCCATTGAAGTCGAGTTTGTTGAAAACTTCAAAGTTGTCTTTTAGGTCCAAGCGCCTATTGAAGAGAGACAAGTAGCTATTTAGAAATGCCTTGACCCTATTCCCTGCACAGTTTCAGAGGATCACAATGAGCTTGTGACGAACCACTATCACTTGATGAGCTCAAAGTCGCCCTGCATGAGATGGCAGATAGCAAAGCCCCTTGATTAGATTACTTTTCATGTGAATTTTACAAAGCCACCTGGAAGTTTGTGGGGCCAAACCTACTCAAAGTATATCATGAAGCCCTAGCATCTCAATCCCCGGGGACCACATTAAATCGAGCTCTCATAAAATTCATCCCTAAGGTCGGTGACCCAAAGTTCATTAGCCCTACTCAACCTTTCATACAAAATTTTGGCCAAAGCATTGGTTGTGAGGATCAAACACTTATTGCCAAAATTTATTCAACATGAGCAAATAGGCTTCATTAAAGGGCATCACGCTTTAGACAACATCGTTGTTGTATGGGAGGGTTGAGAGTGGGCTAGATCATCCGACCTAGATGCCCTATTCATTAAAATTGACTTCGAGAAAGCTGCCTATGGCAAGGTTGAGTGGCCTTTTATTTTGGCCATATTGAAAGCAATGGGGTTTGGGCCTTATTTTATTCAAAGTGTGGAAACTCTTTTCGTTGACGCCTCTGCTTGTCTTTCCATCAATCATGGCAAATCTAAAGCAATCAACATGTTCTTCTCTATCTGGTAGGGCTACCCATTGGCCCTAGCCCTAGCCCTCTTTGTGCCAACCACTAAAGCTCTAGGTTATTTGTTCAACCACCAAGCAATTCTAGGTATAATGAAAGGAATTCCCCTTCTAGCAACTGATGTTGGCCAGTTGGTCAATGGCCACTTTGTTGATGACTCATTTTTTACCATTCTTGAAGACTAGACCTCATGGGCCAACACTATGGACTGTCTTAATACTTTTTGCCTAGCTTCAGGCTCAAATATTAATGGACCAAGACACAATGTTATCAATAAAGCCAAAGGCCAATGCTTGATTGGCTCTCTAACCAAAATTGGACCTAGATTCAACAAGGACGAATCTTCAAGTTTTTTGGCACTCCTTTTGCCTTTGGAAAGTCCCCCGGGGACCTCTGGGAGGTTATAGTCCAACGGGTTGAAAAGAGGATTGAGAAATGGATTACCAAGTTGATGACTTTGGCTACCAAATTCCATATCTACACCAAAATCCTAGCAACCACCCATGTGCACTACTCTTCTTGCTAGGTGCCTTCGCTTGCATCCTACTCTTTGTTGGAACAAGCCCTTTGCTCTTTTCTCTGGGCTAAGACAAACCACGACAAGGGTTTTCATTGGGTTAACTGGGAGCTTTGTTGCACTCCAAAGGAATATGGGGGTCTAAGCATTATTAAAACTTGGGTCCAAGCCCAAGCCTTGTGTGCTAAGTGGATTATTAAAGTTGTCGATGGAAAAGATGCTTGGAAGGTCCACTTAGCCTTGTGTGCTAAGTGGATTATTAGAGTTGTTGATGGAAAAGATGCTTGGAAGGTCCTTCTTAGGTTTCAAGTTGACCAGGGTCCCCTTACAAGAACTCTTCTTAAAAGGGACCTTTTTTGGAGACTTTGCTAATCACCATTATTGTAGTCAATATCCAAGGTTTGCTTGTGGTCTAGAGCATTTGGAAAGCCTGGGAGGCCATTAAGCCCTTTCTAGCTTTGAGGGAGCCAACTCCTCAAATGAGTCTTTCATTCAATTCCCACCGTCTTTGGTGGTCTTCGCTCATTTTAGGATGAGCACTCCCTTCTAGATAGCCACTCGTTAAATACCCTCAAAAAATAATAATAGATGCCAAGTCGAAGAGGGCATTCTTCAAGGTAGTGAAATACTCCTCCTTGGGAGGATAAAAGAATGCCATGCATCTTCATTAGATGTTAGGGCGTTACTTCAAAACCTCCTTCAATTTGGGCGCTTCAAACGCGACCAAGGTTTGAGGTAAATTTGAAATCACCGTAACTCTCTCAATATCGATCAGATTTTCTATTATGACCATAATTTATCAAAATGTTGCAAGCACTTTGTATCTACAAGCACTAATATGGCGACAATTTGTGGACACTCTATCAAAAAATATCTGCTCAAGTTGGTGGGCATTACTAATGAACTCCTTACAAAGTGGATCTCATAGAAATATGTGCCCCTACAATAAGGATCTCATAGAACAACATGCCAGAATGGCCAGAATGAGAGTTCTTCTTCAAAAGTATGCAAGGACAAATGTAAGTACATGCCAACTATAACCCACTCCCTTGGTGCACCCTTCAAGAAGCTCATCTTCCAATGATGTACATAAAAATAAAGGACCAAGTCAATGGAGCACTCCTCAAGATGTGGTTCCATCTTTCTCTTGGGATAACAAAAAGATGCCACATGTCTTCATTTAATGCATGGCACTCTCCTAAAAGCTTCAATGGTATGAAATGCCTCCAAATACGTAACTTATGCCTCTATATATGTGAAATGCCTTAAAGTACAATTCAAAATAAGAAAATGCATCATATGTACAAGGCACCCCAATAGGTGAATTGCTGCCACATGTGCAACGCCACCTCCAAATATATGAACAACCATAGAACATGCCTCAAAAGACGTGAGCACCATAATATGTAAAAGAAAAAGGAAAACATGTAGATCTCCATCTCTCCCAAGCCTGATGAAAAAGATTATGTTAGCATTCATGACTCACACCAACCTCCCAAAGCTCACATCCTCATCACAGTACAACGAACAAGAATGCATCGAAAATGCAAAAATAAAACTTGCATTTTTAGGCAGTAACAAGTACCTTGCCAGCCCCTATGTAGATCTCTCCCCTCTTCTCCAATTTTCTGAATGGATGATGGTTAAATCCCCCTCTTCCCCAATTTTTTGAATTGAGGCTGCCAGTAACCACCAGCAGAAGTACTCGCTGTTGTTAACCTCAAGAGACTCAATGGATTTAATCCCAAGACCTGAGTGAACCTTCACATAAGAGCATCTAACAATCAAACTAACCCTTGGGGTTTACAAGTCATTATATTATATATGCATATAATATTTAATTTTGGAATTTTTAAAATTACATGTTTTCATTTTTGTGAGATATATGTATCTAAATTGTGTCAAGTTTTCTTTGATAGGTATTTTTTCAATAGCGAACAATCGCCAGATTCAAATTTGTAACTAAGGTTCATACCCCGCCACCTCATGTTATTAATTGTCATCGAAGGGAAAAGCTAAAATAATTAAAAGATGTTATGCCCTTCATCATGCAAATGAAGAAAGTAGTTCTGTAGCACTAGAATTACAGGGTATTCTGAAAAATCATTCGAGTGTTTAATGAACCAAAAGGGCTTCCACCACAACAAGTGGATAGCCCTATTGGCATTTTACCCAATAGTGATCCTTCAAATATCAGATCTTGCAAGTACACTTACCAACAGAGGACAGAAACTGAAATCACGAATTATTGGATGTAAAAGTAATACAAGAGGATTAGAGCCCTTTATTAGCACTAGTAATCTTGGTCAGAAAAAGGACGAATCTTTCAGATTGTGTGTAAATTTTAGGAGACTTGACCAAATCACCATAAAAAAGCAAGTTTTCCATTCCATTCATTGATGAGTTATTAGAAGAGATCCATGGTGCAACTTTTTTTCTTGCCTTAACTTAAGGCCTGGGTATCATCGAATCTAGATACAGCCAGAAGATATTCCTAAAACAGCATTCAACACTCGTGAAAGACACTATGAATTCCTGGTCATACCTTTTGGATTGACTACTATAGAAGCAACCTTCTAAAAAATGTGAATTTTGACCTTACGGCAAAAATTTGTTAATGTTAATATTTTCTACTTTTAGCATTGATCTAGGAGATGCTTTCACACTCCCACTTTGTCCTTGCACTAGATGTACCGTCTTAGTCCCATTGACCTACTTTTGTAGTCATTCATTCCACATTAATAAAATTATCTTATCTTATCCATCTTATCTTGGTTTTCTTTGACAACGTCCTCATCTACAGCAAAAATATGAATGATCGTATTCAGCATGTGAACAAGGTACTCAATATCCTTGAGGATAATTAATTATATTCAAGGAAATCAAGGCGTCACTTTTGCAAATCAGAGGTTGACTATTAGGGACACACCATTTCTAGGGAAAGAGTAAAGAGTGCATCCCAAGAAAATTCAATACATTATGGGATGGCCAACAGCCAGAGATATTAAGGGGGTTAAAGGATTTTTGGGGCTCACAGGGTATTACAGGAAGTTTGTGAAGGGGTCTGCCAATAAAGCCCAATTCATTAGAAAAGAAGGCTTTCCAATGGAATGAAGTGGCCAACCAAGTTTTTGACCAATTTAGGCTAGCACTAACAACCATTCCCGTCTCAGCAACACCAAATTTCACAGGCAATTGAAAAAGGGGAATGCATTAGGACAAGGCCTGATAGCAATATTCATGCAAGAAGACAAACCTATCACTTTGGAAAGACGAAAATTAAATGAGATGGAACAAACCAAGTCAACCTATGAGAAGGAAATCTTGGCCATTCTACATGTGCAAAATTTGCAAAAATGACATCATTACCTGTTGGGGAACCAAATTTCAGATTAAGACAGACCATTAGAGCCCCAAATACTTCCTGGAGCAAAGAACAGCTTCTGAGGAACAACAAAAATGGGTAACTAAGAATCAAGAGTTTGATTTTGAGATTATTTACAAAAAGGGGAAGGGCAATGTAGTTGTCGATGCCTAGTCACAGAAGGAAGAAGCATCTTTGTGTGCAATATCAGTGGTAGCACCAGTTTGGATGGAAGAGGTTAGGTCTGAATGGCAGTAGGATCCACTAGTACAACAACTACAAAGTAACCAAGGGGAACTAGGACATTTCTCATAGAAAGGGAATGCCCTGTAGTATAAGGTTACCTAGAGCCCAATTTCAAACATAAAATGAGCATTCTTCAAGAGGCACACTCAATTCCCAAAATAGGGCATGATGGATTTCTCAAAACTTACCAAAGGGTGAAACAATAGTTTTATTGGGAGGGGTTAAAGTTTAAACACAAACACTCAAAGATTCGAAGCAAAGTGTGAAGAACACTAAAGGAAGAAACATGAGATGGTCAAGACACCAGACTTATACAACCATTACCAAGACCTAATCAAAGATGGGAAGAAATTTCCATGGATTTTATAGGAGGGTTGCCAAGATCAAAAGGGGAGGATGCCATTTTGGTTGTAGTGGATTGATTGACCAAATATACTCACCTCCACAGCATTCATAAGGGTACCACGGCCCACCAAGTTGCAAATGTTTTCCTTAAAGAAGTACATAAACTACATAGAATGATGAAATTCCAAACCATTGTCAACGAACATGATCCAAAATCACAAGTAATATCTAGAAGGGACTTCATGGAAAGGATGAAACAGTAAGCAGACAACGGGAGGACACGTTGTAGTTCCAATTGGGAGATTGGGTACACCTGCAAGAACCCTACAAGCAGGTTTCTTTAAGGAAGAAAGGAAAAAGCAAGTTGGCACCTAGGTTCTATGTACTCTACAAGATACTCAAACAAAATGGGGAGGTGGCATATGCACTTGAGCCACCCAACACTCCTGGGATTCAGTGTGTTCCAGGTTTCCTGTCTTAAGAAGTTCACTGGACATAATAGTCCCATGTGTACAAAATTTGCTGATATGGATGACGAGGGAGAAGCACAGTTGGAACCAAAGGGCATCCTAGACAACCATAAAAAGATCTTCAAACCAAGGAGGTCAAACAATGCCTCGTCCTAGAAAGATTTCCTTATAGAAGATACCATGTGTTAGACTAAACAATTCTAACTGCAGCATCCAAGTTTAAACAAGCTGGAAAGGGTTTTTTTGAAGGGGGAAGCATGTTAGGTACCTCCCTAGTATCATTAAATAAGGCCAATAATGTCCCTAATGTGGTGTGTGATTAGTAGTAGTTATTTAGCAGAGCGCATTAATTAAGTAACAGGATAGATAATCAATGAGTTGACATGGTCAATAAGGCTATTAAGCCTATAAATAAGTAAGTATCGGTTGTATTTCATGTGCTTAGTGCCATTTTGGAGAGCGCCCTCTCCCAAACAAGTGCTTTCCATTCTTAATACAATCCATCCTGTTTTTCTTGTGTTTTCATCGTGCAAGTTGGTTATTCATCTCATCGTGATATTGCATTGATCTTTTGTGAGTGAAGTGGTGCACCAAGGTACTCCATATGGAGATCCTGGGTGCTGCCACAAATCTAGGTGGAATCTCTGGCAGGTAATCAGAATGGTCACTCTCCACTTCTTGTGGGGAAAGAGATGTGCTAGGATATTCGAAGATTCGCCCAAACAAAGGTTTACTATAATAAATTCTATAGCAATACAATGTTCAGCTCATCTAATTCCCTTATGAAAAGACTGTGACGAGCTAGATGTAGCAGGTAGATCTCATGTACTTCCCCCACTTGCATAGTTAGATAACGGGCAGGCTATTTTAATGTAAATCTGTCCTTGCATCAGGCTCTTCATTTAAAAATGTAGGAAAAAACAAAATTAGTATATACTGTATTTTATTCCAAACAAAGCTCTACTGTAATTCTATCACTCTGAACTAAATGTGCTTTTGACTACTGAACTGAACCAATTTTAGATTATCTCAGTCCAGAATTAAATTCAATCTCAGATCTGCCCTCCAAGATGTGGGCTATAACTAAAGAAGGAAAAAAACCAAAAGCACTTGATCCCCATCCCAAACTAGATGTACTTTAATTCTGCTCTTATGGATAAGATGTTATTGTAGCTATAGGATGACCCAGTTTAACAGATATCCAAATTTCAATCAGCTCTGATCTCAAAGCCACCCTCTCTGAAACAGGCGATCAGCTTTTATGAATGAGGGAACGGACCAAACTAGTTCATATTCCCGAATCAGTTCCTATTTCACATCTGCCCTTCTAAAGAGATTTGTGCTTGTAACTACAGGAATGACCAACATTTAGTTTATCGATGTCCAAAATTACTATGATCTCAGACCTAGATGCCCTGAACAAAATGTTCTGCCTGTAACTAAAGGAGAAACAAATCAAAATTAATTTATATTCCCCACTAATTAGCTCCAATCTCGCTTCCCCCTTCTACACAATATGCTGTTCTAGCAAGTACCAAGAAGCAAACTGATTTTGTTTATCTTTGTTCTGAAATCCATATATCTGAGAAATGCCATCCCTAAATAACTAAAGAAAAAATCCAAAAAAATCAGTTTATCTCAAATCCAGAATCAACTCTAATCCACATCTGCTCTGACACATATCCTCCCTGAATAGCTGGCTGCACCTCCAACGAAAAATTAGCATTTGGAGCCAAGTGCAAGTCCTGGATGATTTTGACAAAAAAATACCCACCCTGTTGTGGCATCCAAACAAAAGTTCTTGTGAATCTCACCCATGAAAATAGACTGCTTGTGGTGCCTGACATCATCAAGCCAATTGTGACACTTCTGGAGTTTAAAAGATGCACTTTAGAGAGAGAGAGATGTAGGCTGCACTGATAGGCTGGTCTCTTACATAACTGTAAAATTAATTACTAGCAGAGTTCTAACATTAACAAGAAAACATGTGTTGACATCAAATGATTGATATTTAATCATTAATAACTGTAAAATTAATTACTAGCATAGTTCTAACATTAACAAGAAAACATGTGTTGACATCAAATGATTGATATTTATTATTTAATCATTAATAACTGTAAAATCAATTACTAGCAGAGTTCTAACATTAACAAGAAAACATGTGTTGACATCAAATGATCGATATTTAATCATCAATGAGATACCTTATATTAAATCCTTTTCTATGATTAAAACCTGAGATGCTAACATACAATAAATTACACATAACATTAACATGGTTCATCACATGCCACTCAGAATTTAAAAAATATGCGAAAGAAAAGACACTGTAACATCCTAAAACAAATTACAAATGAGAAAGATCAAATATATTTGAAATCCACCAAAAACATCAGACCCTGACTCAATCGTATTTACCATCTTAAAACTACCATGTCAAAGATACGTCTTATCAACAGAGTCTGCCCACTTCTGTTCAATAATGCTAGTAATTGGGTCATTAATCTAGATCTGCACTAAATCTGATCTGTCGACAAGTAACATTGCCCTTACCCAACAAATTTACCTCTGAAGAGTTGGATAAAATGTGTGAAAATTACATGCCATTGATAACAATTAACTAAAGGCATGCCAAAAAGAAATCCCACATTATTCCAGTTAAAGACTTGGAAGTCATTAAACCTTGGTCAAAGTTGATCATAAAAATTATAAACAAGCCTTGCAGTTAGATCAGTCTTTGAGCCTTATATGTCATAACATTAGATCCCACACTAGGCCATTCCTAGCCTTGAAAACTATAAAATATGTCCAGTTCAAAATAAACAAAACTAAACAATGATTCAAGTGTTAGGCTTAGATCGACATTCACCAAAGCTTAATAAAATACTGCTAACCCAAATCAACTCAGGCTTATAGACAAATGGCGGATTCCTGTCAAATGTGAACAAGACTGACTAGTAAACCTGTCAGGATTTCAAGACTGTATTCGAATCCAAGACTGCAATGTTGTGAACAAACATATTCTCTTATAATATAGCAAACGCAAAGAATAAATTAGATTAACACCACTGCATTCATCTTACAAAGTTTGGAAAATGTCTAAAGAAATGCCTCTCTATTTGCAGAGATATCTATGAATGCATGATTAAATACATTATAGGCTCTTTGAAGCAGTGAATGTGGGATGCAAGAGGTTGAACTCATCTTTAACTTCAAGAGGTGATGCAGTTTCATTCCTTGTGCGCTTGACTTTTGCCGTATTCAGACTCCTGTGCTTAAAACCATAAATCTGAAGTATTTGGTTGTCTGCAAAATTGAAGGCCCTTTCCATACTCTTCATACAGCGCTCGACGGGGTAATCTCCATAGCTACCACAAGGCTTGCATCCCACAAAATGAGTGACAAAAGGCCACCTTTCATCTCCAAATCCAGGATGGTAAGTCCGGATCATGTCCTCATACTTGTCCACCACACTAACCCAATAGCCATGAAGAAAATATGAGCTTTCTAAAAAAACTCTGTCACCCCATAGCTTTTTTTGAGAGATCAATAAATATATCAAGGCGGATTGATCATCTGCCTCGAATGCCGGTCTACCCTCCAAATGAGCAGTCAAAACCTTCCCTGCTTCTTCTCTGATCTTACCCTTTGGACCCATTGGAGCCCACGCATCCAATATATCTAAAGACCATTGACAATTCCGAAGAAGGAAGCTGCCAGTATTCAATCCGATCCAAGACTGCTTACCATAAACCAAATTCTCCCAGCCATGGAGAACAAAATTATAGTCCTTGTATTTATCCAATGGCAGCTCAAAAACCATATCAGTGAACATAGCATCACTGTCCATCCACCATATCCATTCCACTTCTGGATGTGACAGCATAAGCCTTCGGAGCAGGGGCAACTTGGCCCAATAACCAGCCATCTCCTTATCCAAATGAGCCATATTATAGACAATCTCAATGCCATGAAGCCTGCAGTAGTCAATCTTGTTCTTGATTCCCTTTAGCAAATAATGATCCCCAACTGAGCTATCACATGGGGTGGGTTGGGACCCAGTGACGAGCAAAATCCTAGGCTTCCCATTTACATAACTGGGAAATTGAGGATTTTCCTTAAGCCAAATTATTCTCTGCTGATCCCAGTCACTGATCCGGGGTCCCAAAGTATATGTTACATTAGGATAGGTTGCATTACTATCAATCTGCATCTCCAGCTCCTTTTCTTCATCAGGATCTTCCTTCCTCCTGATCTCTTCTAGCACCCTGGCATTCTCCTCTGCCACTTTTTGGCTTTCACTACCATTCCCCGTGTCCTGGCCACCCAAATTGCCTACTCCTATGGTGCCCCTCAGAACAAGTATGGTCACAAAACCACACAAGATCGTAATCTTCAGATTGTTGAAGGTCTTCTGGATCTGCCTAGCTTTGGGCAAACCCAGAGATCTACCATTGGCAGCCCCCCTCACAGAGGGTAGACCCCTCTTGGCGCTCTCCCTCATTGAAACCCCAAAAAAGCAATCCCAGATCTTCTATATATCTATGTTTTAAACGAAAATACAGAAACCTAAACAGGCCTCATACCTGAATGCTCATTCTGATGGACCTTCGGAAACTATATAAAACACCAAATGCTAGTGCATTGTCAAGCCCATTCGCAGAGTGGATCCAGATTTGTTTATTCAATGGGACTTCTCTAAATAAACTCTTACGGCTAAAAGTAATGGGACCCACCTCGAATCTCTCCCACAACCGGGGCTGCCAGGCACCAGATCTGGTCCCTCCGAAACCAACAAAACCTAGTACGCAACAGTTAAAATGAGGTTAAAATGCCTCTGAAATCACTGTCTCGGTATGCCCGCCATCAGTAGGACTCTCTGCATGAAGCTCCATGTTGCCCACTCTCGATATTGTAAGTCACAACAATGTGAAGTTAGGAATAGGCTGGATATTGGGGATTTTATTCATAAATGAACGCACATGAATATAAAGTAACTGCCCTTGTTATTGTTGTTTATCTGGATCCTCTACTACTATCCCTTAGGGTACAACGGCGCCCCCCTATATCCTGTTTCGCGGGTTTGGCGGATTTTAACTGCGTTTGCCATTCAACTCCCTTCTACCAACGCCGCTAATTTAGGGTGTACGTGGGAAATAGTTGGAGACAACGAAAGACCGATTCCGCTCGATTGTGTTTATATTATTCTAGATTGCCAACCGGCTGTGCTATCAGGGATGAGGGCTAGGCGGATCTGTTTATATTATTCTAGATTGCCAACCGGCGGTGCTATCAGGGATGAGGGCGAGGCGGATCTTTGGTTCGGTTAGGTATGTTGGGTTTAGTTTGTCGGTGAGACAGAGACGGTTTGCTTAGTGTTTTCTAGGATTTTGGAAGGGCACAAGTTCAAGATTAAGTATGTTTAGTTAGTGAAAAATATAATAGTTACGGGTTCAAGATCAAAGTATGTTTGGTTAATGGAAAATGTTTAATAGTCGTGAGTTCAAGATGAAAGTATGTTGACTTGGTGAAAAAAGTTTAATAGTGTGGAGCTTTCTCAATATGGAAGAAAAATAAAGGTTCAATGATAAGCTTGTTGTTCTACCGTAGATGAGAAAAGATTAGAGTCGATGAATACATTATTTTTTATTGTAAAAAAAATGAAAACTATTGAATACATGAAACAAACGGGTTAAGCTTTGACCAATTTGGAGTTAAAAAACGTATTTGTACAAAGATGTGTATGAAAAATGAAAGTGTACATTTGTGTATACATTTTTGTTTCTTATTCCATAAAAGTAATAAAGTATGTTATACTTCATATTGTATGAGGTTTCACTTTGTGGTTTTCATCACATTGATGGAGATTTATTGCTAGTTCCTTGGAGGTCTTAAGTTGGGGGAGTCTCATTTTTATTTGGTTGAATGATTGTGTCTATTGCTTGGTGGTCTTCTCACATGTGCTTGCCCTATTGACCACCCCTTGATTGCACTTTTGGATGATTGTAGAGCATCTATCTCATTATGGGATGGTCGATATGTTTAACTTGGATATGGACAATCTAGCCCTCTGATGGGTTAGATGATAGTGGTGGTAGGAGGTAGATGTTTCATAACATTGTTGTTGATATTCCCTAGTAACTTGGTGGGTTGATATATGATGTTGGTGTCACTAGGATAAGGTGTTCTACATGGCCCTCATGTGTTAGATGTGTGATGGGGAACATACATGATGATTGAATGGGTTAGCACTTCTTTATGGCCCATTCTCTTGTGATGTTGCTATGGTTGAATGATTCATGTTGCCTTTATGGAATTTTCCTAGGTGATTTAACTTTATGATGTAACATTTGCTAGACATCATTTAGGGGGGGGGGGGTTGTTTTATGTTGTTAATACACTCATTGATGTGTTATTTCCTAAGTTTGAGTTAGAAGGGGGGTATTACCTATGATCCAATGGTGATCTAACATTTTCCTAATGTTGGATGATAACTTTGTTGTAACAATCCCTTCGTGGTGGTGCACCTTAGGTTGGGTTTTATGTTTTGTCGTTATCATGGTGAGGTTTCGCTAGGGAGAACATATTTATTTACATGACCTACAACAATTTATTAGAGTGCACCCCCCATTAGCACACATGTTCATGGTGATTTAATCTATCGGTGACTAAGTGGAGGTGGACTATGGTTACATTTGAGCATTGACCTTTGTATGCACAAGTTAGGGTTGATTTAATTGTTCAATGATTAAATTAATCTAATTTATCTAGATTAATGTAAATAGTTTGGGTGCCCTACTTCATTAGCTTATTTTTCACATTTGAAGGGGTTAGTTGGAGTTGGTTGAGTCTTTTCTAGTGGTGTGCCCCCCTTATTGGGAACAATTTCCAAGGCATGCAGTATTTATTTTTTGCTTCTTAGAGAGGTTAGCACACTTCTATAGGGCATACTCTTTTGGGTTGGTTGTACATATTTTTGACATGGCATATGGAGAAGTATTTTATTGATGAGTTCTAACCACCTTGTCACAGACTCTCTTAGGGCATACTTCACATGGAGAATATTATACTATTCTTTTAACCTTCATTAGAGAGTACCCTCGCGTCATTAACTTGACATATATATTATTTCATTTTAGGTGGTTATGGAGATCATTTATTGGGAGGCGTGTGGCATACTTGGAGTTCCACACGTATGGATTTTGCATGCATACTAATTGGTCTTCTTCCCATTTTTGGAAAAAAAGTTGGAAGGCACATGCTGAAGGTTTCTTCCTTTCTATTTTTGGAGATTGGCTTGGAGGGCGCACTTGTGGAGACTTCTACTTTCTATTTCGGGGTTTGACCACATTCTTTCTTGTGGAGCACTCCATCTAGTTGGCACTTTGCACATTCAATCATAGAGTTGTTGCACATTTTCACATGGTCTTTGTGGACTACTTGTTATTCTTGGAGGACGTGGTTATGGAGCATTCTCCTATTAGGGTTATTATATTATTTTATCACCATGCATCTTGGAGGGTGCACTTTGTGAACCCTTGAGCACATCCTCTTAGATTGAAGAGTATTTTATTATATTTTGCATCCATCAATTCTTTAAGGGTGAATTCTATGGTGCATCCTCTCTTGGAGGTTATTGTTGCATATCATTACCTATACTTGGATGAGGGCAACCTCTCTTGAAAAGGCTAGTGTTCACATGCTTTGATATTGTCAACCATGGATCTAAATACTCCAATATTTTACTATTTGTTGACTAGTCGTGGAGTTAGTTAGAAAGATAATATATTTTATTGTATGAAATACTTAATGCACTCTATATAAAGAGGAGTTTCTCTCCATTTCATTAGTAATAGTCAATCAGAGATTTAGGAGTTAGAAAAGTGATGAAGTATCAAGCTTAGGAATTGAAGCTTGATGGAGCTCCTTTGTACTACCATTCTTGAAGATTAATTGAAGATTGAGGTATTGATCCACTTTGATGCATGGTTTATTTACGCTCTTCAATGTGTTATTCGTATTGTTATAGATTCTTCTTGTTGTCATTCTTTTCTAAAGGCTTAGTAATGAATTTATTCATCTAGAAGGAAAGCAATTTATGGAGGTTCTCCCCTTTGTTTTATTTGTTGTTTTAATTCTACACTTGTTCTCCTTTCTTGTAGCAACTAAGTTGAAGATTTGGAAGCATGTTTTAGCCACAAAGCAACGCCTTTATAATTTAATTGATATGTAGCAATCTTAGCCCTCCAAGACTAGTTTTCTACAACAAATAAGGTTCAAATGTATCGAATTAGGCCTCTTTACCTTAAGTACACACCCAAATGATGAATGCATCAAATAAGTTATTTTATCCAAGAGGTTGAATGTGGTAAAATAACCATTTTGAATCATATAGGTTGCCTCAAAGTAGTTGATTTTAACGCACTAGCTCTTTTATTCATTCAATATTTCATGACTCTGTTAGCCCTTAGATTTATAGGCATTAGTATTATATCATCACATTTCCTTGTTCCCCTAGTTTCCTCTTCATTTCCTTTCCATTCACACTTTTCTATTTCCACTACCACATACCATTACTACAACCATTTTGTTTTATCAAGATTTATTCTTCGTTTTTCACCTTGAGCTCCTACTCCACAACCTTGATAATCCTATCATTTTAGGGAAGCCCCCTTGAGTTGGAGAAGATCCAATGTAAAGAGAGAGCAAGAACTATTAAGGTGACAGTGGATAGCCTTCCTAAGTTATACAAACTAACCCCTTAATATTTAGAACTTTACATCATATGAAGATGTCAAATCTTGTTGTAATAGAGTAAAAATGTATATTTATTATACAATGTTGTTAAAGAGAAAACATAACCACTTTTAACAAATCTATTTTTATTAAAAATAGTAAATGTGGAATTTGATATATAAAAAAAATAACAATAAAACGAAATCATATTGGAGC
>ML782431.1:162683-174413 GCA_009831015.1 Picea engelmannii
AGCATCCAGAGTTACTCAAGCATTGCGGACAACACTTGTCTCAAGGGGAGGGGCATGTTAAGCCCTAATATTGGCTCATTACCCCTTAATTGGGGCATATTACATTAGTAATGTTATTTTATTTATGTCGGCTTTATTCCATTGGTTGTAATTATACCTCCTAGACTCCTATATATACCAAGGAAACATTTTCATTTGGAATCATTTGGGAATTGTACATTTATGTGGGAATAAGGAGGTTGCCCCATCGAAGAGGCTTATTATCTGAATTTCTCTCTTTTTCAAGGCGTTGAGTACTTATTCTAAGGTTTTTCTATGCTATATTGATATTTGGTTCTTAACATAAGAGGTCACAAGTTCAAATCCAAAGGGGGGTAAGGTATGTATACCTCTGTAGACTTTACTAATCAAATCGTTGGGTGGAGGGAGGTCCCTTGTCCCACAAACAAGGGGGTCTCATACACCAATTTGGTGTCTGACTTGATCGTGACCATAAAAATAGATTATTATTATTATTAAGTTCTTCATTTTCTTGCATCAAAATTACTTTTATAAATATATTTTATATAAAACATAATAAATGTGAAATTTGATATATAAAATCTTTTTAATGAAATACACTTCCACGAGTCTTTGGTTTTTTTCCATCAAACGAGCCTTTAAAGATGTACTTTTTATTAGTCCCAACTATAGCAATGAGTTTGTTTTTGATGTGACATTAATTTGCTTTTGACCATAAATTTGTGTATGCAATATAAGGTTTAACATAAGAAAACAAATGTATATTTTTGGATATAATAAAAATATTTGTGTTTCTCATTTCTAATTGGTTGATAGAATTGAAGTGTTATTGCTCCATTCACATCTTTCAATATATATAATTAATTACATAATCAATGAATTTCACCAATCACCACATCTAAATATAAAAAAATTTACTATGTATTTATTATTATGCATTATTATATTTATTATCTAATATATTATTTATTATTATATTTATTATATTTATATTATATTTATGAATATTATAATTCCATTTAGCTTACGGCTCATTATACATTTTGAATAACAAACAACCCTCAATTATTATCTTTTGACAAAAAATATTAATTACTTGTGCATTTAGTTATATTGAGTTTCATTGCTCAACATGTCTTTCCCAACTGACTCGGCAGGGACTGCGTTGTCATGCAACCCTTGTTAAAAATGGTAGATGTGAAATTTGATATATAAAAACTCTTTAATAAAACAAACTCGTATTAATTCTTTGGTTTCCTTGCATCAAAACCATTTTTTTTTTAAATTAATTTTTATTAAAGATAATAAATGAGAAATTTGATATATAAAACCTTTTTTTTTTTATTAAAAATGATATACGTAAATTTTGATATATAAAACCATTTTAATAAAACAAATTTGCTTTGATGCTGATATATAAAACCATTTTAATGAAGCAAATTTGCAATAAGTTCTTGGTTTTCTTTCTTGAAAACCATTTGAGAGTTTTACAAGAAAATTATGTAAATTATATTTCGTAGCAATACATTTAAAACTAAAGTTATTTTTATTTTATTTTTTAAAATTTATTCTATCTTTTAATTAGAATTGAATTTACATTATATATAAAAAGATGTGTTGCATCAAAGTTAGTAACGAATATAATGTTTCAATTTTGGGGCTTCTTCAAAACAAAGTATTTTTCAAAAGTAACATTTATAGAAAGTAGAGGACTTTCTAGTCAAGGATTCCAAGTATTTATCGCTTCGTGTTTTTAAGAAAAAAAATTTACAAACCTATTATAAAGGATAATGTAAAAGCAAAACATAATTAAATACAATGAGGAACTTGCCCCTCATTGAATGTAAAGGCATTCAAGGTTTGTTGAGAACCTGATAAGATCATTGATTCAGCGTCTTTCTCTTCACACTCTTTATTTGACTTCCTGCCTCTAGTTAATGGAGGAGAAGGGCGCAAATCCTTTTTTAGAACATCTGCAAAAGATGGAGAATTAAAATTTTCCTCACCCTCCCTTTCATCATTGGCCTCCTCCCCAACATAGACGTGGGGAGTTGTCAAGATCCATAATGGAGTCCCATCCTTGACGGGTGGTGTCGTTGCCTTTGGTGTTGGTTTTGTATCCTTCATTGGTGGAGCTACACAAACCCCAAATGAGGTCTCATCTCCAATATTTAAAGTTGATTCTTTTGTTGGTGTCTCAGACTTGCACTCTAAGTTGTTAATATGAGAATCTTCATCATTTGAACCCTCTTTTTATGCATCATAAGTTCTCAAAGCTTAAAATTTGTTATCGTGCATGAGGCTTGTTAGGATGAGTCCCCCTAGGTTGTTGTTTCTTGTGTTTTCTTGAAACTTATTTGAAAACTTGATCGACATTATGTTGAGGACTTGGAGTCGCTTAGAAGATGGTTGAGTTACTTGGGCTTTAGGGAAACTTTTGGCAAAGTTCCCATACTCATAGAAAAAAATACATTTGAAAGGAACCTGCTCATAATCAAGGGCCTGAAGGTGACTCCAACCTTCCATGTTGAGTTGAATCACCTCTGAAAATCCTTTTTCAAAATCCATTTCCACACATATTCTAGCACATGTGGAAATATTACCCTTGGCCTCATAATGAGTTATATAATGGCCCAACTTATCTCCAATGGCTTTGAAATTGTCTTCACCCCAAAGAAAAATGGGGAGTTGTGGCAATTTGGATCATACAGGGGCATAAGAGATCTCCATGTCTAGGTTGAAATCAAGAGTTCGGTGGGATAGAAACATTCCCCTGGAGCCCATGAAGTAGGGGCTAGATTTGAAGATCATGTCCCAAGCTTCTTTGGTTTCAAATATAAATACTTAAAGACCTTTTCCATAATAAAACACAGCAGCAGGATTTTGATCAACCCAATTCTTAGAAATCCATTCTACGATAGATTTGGGACTGGATCGAAGGCCTGTAAACTTACCTACTAAGCCTTTCTCCTTCAAATAAATAAAGTTCGTTTTTGCCAAAGAATGCCCCTAGTCCAGATTGGGGATGATTTTTTCCCTTTTGGCAAATCTGCATTTCTTGTTTCTTAAGAAGGAAGGCCCGACCATGGAAAAAACCAATAACCAACTCCAAACAACGCGTGTGGCCCAAGCATTCCTCCACAGCAAAGGGCCCAGACCAAATGGCACAACACACAGCGTAAGAAGGGCATGGATGGCTTCAACACACAGATTCATCTCTTTCTAAGCCAACATGAACAAGAGTGCTTACAGGTTCAAGGACGATGGCTAGGAAAGAAACCCTAACCGCAAATGTATTTGCCCAGGCTCCATCATCTGTTCTTTAATTATCAATCCTCGAAAACTAAAAATGATTATAAATTCTTATTATTATTACAAGGGATGATTTAACATATTAAAGTAGTCATAGGTGATACATAAATCAAAGTTGAACTTATAACAATTTATGGTACTATCATGTTAATGACGTGGTTTTATCTAATTTTATTAATTGTAATTTAAATGTTTTAAAAATTTATTAGTTTGGGGCAATTTAAGAAAAATTGATTATTTTGATTTAAAATTTGACATTGAATTGATGAAATTAAAGATATCAAATATTCATATTGCACAATCCAATTACAATGAGGATATTTAAGGGTGTTGAAACCATTTTTACATTAAAAATAACAATTTGTTTATTCAAAATTGCAATTTTGACAAAAATTACATAGTCAAATTCCAGTGATGATGAATTGAAAAAACTCAAATTCATAAAACGAAGTATTTTTCATTTCAATGAAAGATAGAGTTTAAATCACATAATAATAATCCAAGTTCATCTCCTTTTACTTTTGAGATCAGAGAGTTTAGGACCTAAAATATGATCATGTGAATATCTTTAAAGTGTGTTTTTCCTTAAGCTCTAATTTTGTAAAAGATGTTTGTAAAATTAAAAATCTACAAATTGATATTAATGTAAATTTTATAGATTTTTAGTTAAAGATTTTACTTTTTCTTATTTACCATCATCAGAATCCAGCGGAGTAATTTTTGTCCAAATCACAATTTTGAATTAATGGATTTGTTGTTTTTAATGTAGAAATTGATTCAACACCCTCAATTACCTTTATTGCAATTGAATTGTGTAATATTAACATTTAAGATCTGCAATTCCATTAATCCAAAATGATTCTTGTTGGATTTCAAGCCAAAAATGTTGGTTTCCCCTTTCGCCATTCTAAACAATAAAAAAAGACGAGACTAATTGTTTTATTTATATACATATTTTTGGGTTTAATTTGTTTATTAAATCCACCATGAAGTATTGTTTTTTTTTATTTGATTTTTTTATGAAGTAGACATGTGTCACGTTAGCATTACAAATGTGACACTTCTATTTAGGCTATAGAAAATGCCTTTCAACACAATAATATATCCCACAATCATGTTTCACTATTCTCCAACTCTACTTTATTACCTCTTTTAAAACCCCTACTTATATCTTTTAAATTCAATATAATTATTTTTCCAAGAAAAAACATGACAAAAAACCCTTTGAGTATTTCCCCATGATCCATAAATGGTAAATGGGTTAAATCATCAACCTTGATTATGAAGCCTAACCTCGAGAGGATCAAGAGAGTAAAAAATGTAACTTTTGAGAAAAATCTCTAATCTTACTCATAACCACTTAAGATCAATCTCAAGACTAAATTTAATATAAATTATCACAATTAAATTAAACCTTTCTTATTTTCCTCTTAAAATTCTCTCACCTTTATTTATGTTTTTCTTTTCAATTAACTTTTTCAAAGATGAGAAACCTATTATAACTCAATTATCTTCCTTTCAATTAACATATTATTCTTTTTAATTTTTTAATTTTCTTTTTATCATAATATATTATTAAATTGATTTTTAAAATATTGTTATAATTTCTTCTATTACATTCATTTATTTATAATTATAAAATATCAATCTCCTTTTTTATTCCAATATTAATCCACCCATTTTTAAGTCTTGTCAATCATTACCCATTTTTCTAATGTGATTCTTTACTCCTTCATCACATTTACCTCTTTTATTTTTTATCCCAATGTTAATCCACCCATTTTCCTAATGTGATTCTTTACTCCTTCCTCATCGTATTTACTTTTAATGTCTACTAAATATATGTTTTCTTTATTTGTTGCCTTCACTGTTGTTTTTTTGTTAGTTAAATATTTTTGACTTGCGGGATTGGCCTGTGGTTGAGATGCCACGACCCAGGGGTATCTAAGCCATCAAAATCACCCAGGGATCGTACCCGGCCTGGACTGCACCAGCTCTTAATATGGTTGGATTTGAGGTGTCCCCAATGATTTCGAACCAGTGACTTCACTTACGGAGTGCCTTAACAGCGCACTCCCTCATCGATTGCTCTACACCACGCAGACTGAAATTTGGAGGACATAGGGGTGGGTTTTGATCCACTTATGTGTACACGAGGCACGATATTAGTTAATATAATATTTCTGGGTGCAACCACACGTTCGACCACTACCTCAAGGTGCCCCCATGGCTCCAGGTCAGGCCCTCACGATAATTGAACCTTGCCCAATGGTGAAAAACTCTCTGCTTTCCGCCATTGGATCCAACCCCTTTGAACTTAAAATTTGGATGACATGGAGGTGGGCTTTGATCCACTTATGTGTGCAAAGGTCACAATATCATTTAATATAGTATCTATGGGTGCAACCACACGTTCGACCGCTACCTCAAGGTGCCCCCATGGCTCCAGGTAAAGCCCTCACGGAAACTAAACCTTGCCTAACGGTGAAAAACTCCTCGCTTTCCACCATTAAATCTAACCCCTTTGAACGTTGCCTTCACTGTTGTTAATAATTAATTGTCATATCATTTTAATTTTACTTCCAATTTTATTAATAACATTTACTATTTTTTAAATATGCTTTTATTTTCTAATATTAACCACATTTTCTTATCATTTTTTAATGTTTATGTGCTTTTACCATTATTTGCAATAATACTCATTATCATTTCACTAATGTTTTTATTATTAAAATAATAATAATATTTTTTATCATTTCACTAGTGTTTTTTTATTAAAATAATAATAATATTTTTTATCATTTCACTAATGTTTTTACTATTAAAATAATAATAATATTTTTTTTACTTATTAAGCATCCCATCAATTGCTTACCATTTTTCAATTATCAATTCACTTACTCATTTCAATTTTTAGTTTGATGACTAAAAGCACTCTCCAAATTATCGTTACATTAAGGAGATCGAAGGAGATTGATGATAATGACCCATTAGTTTGCATATGCACACCATAAAGAAAAGGCAAGCCCTACATGTATGTATAGGGATTTACTCACTTTCTTCGAGTCTGGTCATTCTTTTGTGAGGACCTACACTATTCAAAGCATTTATATTGTAGACAAACATTTTAGGTCTATGCATTGTTTCCATAAAATGTTCCTTGTCTCCAACTTTGTATGTTCTTCAACATTTAAGGGTTTATTTTTTTTTACCAAAGGGAATCTTCTTGCAAGGCATCCCTTCATTTCACCTTAACTCCCTAACCATTTGCAAATACTCATTATCATTTTAATATGCTCTGTGATGATGGTGAAGTGTTTCTCTGAAAAAATCAAGGTGATAATTTCATATTTATTAAGCACCCACATTCTCCTTGTACCTTGGGAGGTTTGCATCGATTGGTTACAATTTTTTAATCATCACATTTTACTTGCTTATAGCAGTTCCAATGACCTAAATCGTTGTCGCCTTAAGGACATTGATGATAATAGCCCATTAATTCACATATGCATGCCCTAAAGAAAATACAAGCCCTACATGTATAGTGATTAACTCACTAAGCATTTTCTTAGAGTCATGTCGATCTTTTGTTAGGGCCTACTTTATTCAAAATGTTTATGCCTTTTGTAGGAAGACATTTTGGTTCTATGCTTTGCTTCCATAAAGCACTCCTTTTCTCCAACTTTGTATGTTCTTCAACATCATAGGGCTTATTTTGTGCCCAAAGGGAACCCTTCCTGCAAGGCATCCCTTCATTTCACCTCGATGCCCCAACCCATCATCTCTCCTTATTTGTCTAGTTCAAAAATTGTTCATGTTGATACCTTTGTCCCTCACATTTCTATGATTGTGAGGGTCAATGTATCTCTCTCTAGTGGCATTCTAAGTGCCCAACTTTTCTCCCAACCCATTAGTTCTATAGTAGTGACCTCTTTTTCATGATTCATTATAAGTTTGTTGTGAACTATTGATGACAACTTTTCAAAACATGCCTCAATTCCCCTCAAATTTGTTGTGTTTGTTGATTGTCATTCCAAGCCTCTCCTAGGTAGTTGGTATCATTCTCCTTTCCTCCTTGTGCATAATTTCTACAATAAGAATGTATCCCCTCTCCCTAAATTC
This sequence comes from Picea engelmannii, assembly GCA_009831015.1. Classification (NCBI taxonomy): domain Eukaryota; kingdom Viridiplantae; phylum Streptophyta; class Pinopsida; order Pinales; family Pinaceae; genus Picea; species Picea engelmannii. The sequence continues at coordinate 170,139 of ML782431.1, forward strand.
TCCTTTAGGTTTCAAAGGAGTTGTTGAACACCCTCTTAGGTCATGGAGGACTCTTCAACGTCTTATCTTAGTCATGCCTCATTGAATTGGATCCTCTCCCTCCTCTTAAGATCAAGCGTGAACTCTCCCACACCCGAGCAAAGATCTCTTTAACAAGGATTTGATACTAAACTCGATCCTCTCCTTCCCCTTAGGATCAAAAGTGACCTCTCCCCTACTCAATTAAGAGATCTCTTAACAAGGGTTCGATTTCAAATTTAAAGCTTTCTAAATCCAATTGAAGGTTTCATAATTCGAAGTAAGTATTCTTCAATTACAATGGTTTCAAGAAATATAAAACATAACTTCTATATTAGAGCTTTGATCTATATTACGTTGTAATCTCCCCACTTTGGGACATCAGGGTATTACGCAGTGTTATGATGACCAGGGTAGCTAGTTGGAGATTATAGCGAATACAGGAGATATTGAGGGATATTTTGGGGTCCATCTTGCATCGCTAATCCTATTTCATCATTATGATCCATTCCGCATAGGTTGGCATTGGTTTCGTTGCATTCCGACGATTTCCATGATTTTGAGTATTTTGAGCTGTAAGTTAATTAAATTCACTGAAGAGGTCATTTTGGGCACATTACTTGGAGGAACCTCTTAGTGTAATAGCTCATTGGAATCGGGAGGAACAAGACTACAAGATAGGATGATGAGAAGTGACTTTCAGTGGCCAGGGAAGCCATGAGGAGAGATAAGGCACTTTTCAGAGGTAAAAATGTTAATTAATTAATTAAAGTGATTTAATTAATTAATTAATAATTAAAAAAGAAAAGTCACTTTGGAGAGAAAAGTGAGCAGGAAGTATAAAGAAGAGGCAAGGGCCTCTATTCTCTCATTCATTCATGTATGATTATCATTTTGATATCTGGCTTCTAGCTAGAGAGCCCATACCTTGGCGGTTTTGAGGGTTTTGACTTAACAAACCCTAAAGGACGATTCGATGGTGAAAGATTCCACCTAGCTTGTCCCAAGCTTGGTCTCAGGGATGCAATACTCTCCCACACCATTTTAGTTCAGATCTACTCAGTGCAGGAGGGTTCTACACCATCCATAGGCATAGGAAGAGAAGGAGGGCGCACCATTGGGGGTTTCCAGCAAGGGGGGCGCATCATCCATTGAGGGAAGTTCGTTTCAGGTGATTGGCAGGGCTTTTGGAGATTCTAGCACTTGGGTTCTCATTGCAGGGCCATGGCCATTAGATCTAGTGCATTCCGGTGGAGTTTTATGTGTCATTTGATTTATTGGGTGCATGGGATGAATTGGAGGAGAGGAGCACACTTCAGAAAGTGATTCATCCATTTGGTAGATCATACCTTCATCATTTCACTTGGGACTTCACCAGGGAGGTAACCAAGCCCTGATCTATCATTATAGTGGTTTTGTGGAGCATTTGGAGGCCTCTAGGAGACAAGCCGAATTATCTAGGGTTTCAAGCATCCAGGGAGGTGCACCATTCCTTAGAGGAGAGTCGGATCCATGAGTTTGAGAGGGATCTTGGAGATTTGAGCACCTGGGTTGTTCTTGCCTTTACCCGATCTAATGTTTGGCATATTTATCGGAGTGATTAGATGTAACACCCTGTTTCCCCCAGTTTGTAAAAATAACTATACTAGCCAAGAACTATGGCAAACTCAAAAATGTGAATGGACCTTGTGAAAAAGGTCGATGAATATATATATCTATATATATATATATATATATATATATATATTGCAGGACTGCTAAGAGGGGATATGCTGAAAAAAAAAGAGACCACGATGGCTGAAGAAAGGTGGTGGAAGGCACCTGGAAAGGTGGCGTTAACTTCCACCGAAATCAATACCGTATTTGGACTTCACTGGCCCGGAGAACCAAGAGCGGCTTGCTGGCCCGAAATAAATTACTCCCAGGTTGGTAGGTATATGGCTCCTCATAAATTAATGAGGGATGGGGGAAGTGAACCGCCCATCCGTAGGAGCCTCGGGCCTGACCACCACGAGGGAAATCGTGCCACACGCAACCTCGGAAGAGGAAAATGCGTGAGGAAGAAGCGCGGAAGGGCAGACGCGAGGGAAGGAGGAAGAACTCTGGAGATATGCAGAGTGAGTGATAGCAGAGAAGGGGGAGAGTAACCCTCGTTCTCGGTCACTGGCAAAACCGAGACACAGTCTTGCAACATCATGGTCTCAGCTCGGGGGTGGCTAGTGGTAAATCCTATCGGAGTCACTGAGCCTATGGTTGGGTGGAAATGAGCACTCCTCTCAGCAGTTGCATCACCTCTAGTGTTATTTCTGATAAGTGTTATTTGAAGTTAATGCCATAATCGCATGTTCAGTTTTATGTGCTTGTAAATAGTTCTGAATATAAGTGTTTACCTAACGTTTGATTTGATAGAATGGATGCTTGTGTATGCTTACATGCCATAGTTGTTTTCTGCACAAATGATTAAGTCTGGGACATGAGTTCGCTCCACCGAGAATCGTCTTATTTGGTTAGTTCTCGTAATATTTTGGGAAGGCCCCTGAGAGTACTCTTTTCCGAGAGTTACCCCATGAACCTTGTAACCATACTGAACTTTACCAGAGACTGGATTAAGATCAGGGATAATTGCCCAAGAACCGTCTGAGGGTTCATGCAATCTGGGTCTGGAACCCTTATGCAAGAAAGAGTAGCTTTCTAAAGTCTCGGGGTCATGGGAGACTGAAGCTCCGAGAGTTTGAACTTCGTGATTCAAGCTCAGAAGGGATAGCGAGATTCGAATATAGAAAGAAAATACCCTATCGCTTGGTAAATGAACGGTTGGTATCCTTTCGGGAATACCCCAAGCCTGTCAATACCGACGGATCTAGAGAAGGAGAGTAGGCGTTAACACCTCGCCCTTTCAGCCTTCGCAAATAGCGATGGGATCCTGGACCATAGATCCCAGGGCCCCATCGGAGCTCTATAAGCCGTCGATCTTAACCTTTACTTAGGCGGGAGAGTGAACTCGACTACGTCCCAAAAGTCCCGAAGACATCAAGACCGTCCATGTTGAAGGACAGGTGGCAGAGATCTGAACATTTTGTGTATTGGGGACTCGCGAGTTTGGAGGTGGAATACCTGACTCTTGGAGTCACAAAGTCCCAAGTCACGAGATTGCGATGTGATCTAGGCCGTTGATCAAAGAGGACAGGTGGCAGAGATCTGAACATTTTGCGTATTGGGGACTCGCGAGTTTGGAGGTGGAAGACCTGACTCTTGGAGTCACGAAATCCTGAGTCGCGAGATCGCGATATGATCTGGGTCGTTGATCAAAGAGGAAGGAAAGTCATGGGATCTGGCGTCTCGATACATCGTGTATCGGGGGTTCATGAGTTCGGAGGTGGAAGACCAAACCCTTGGAGTCGCGAAGTCCCGAATAGCGAGAAGTAGGAGCAACCATTGAGTCAAGACCTCCTCACCATATCGCATATCGGGGTCTCGGAGGTTGAGGGGAATCAGTTTCGACTGTAAAAGTCCCGAGCTTGCGAGTTGCGAGAGCTTGTGCAACACGTGGTACATCCGCTTGGTGGGACCCACGTGGTTGACAGGTGGTGTGACGATAAGATGCCCAGAGAGAGGGAGAAATGGTGACAGGTGGTGGACACGTGTCGTTTGAAACAGGAGTCAACATCCTGTTGACTTCTCGTACTTTGGGTTCTCGTAAGAAAGGAGCACAAAGGCCCAACAACTCAAGTCGCGAAGTTGCGAGATCCGAGAAGCCCGAAAGGAGTCAAACCTTCTCTGACTTTCGCGTCTCGGGGTTTCGTAAAAGAAGGGCCCAGAGGTTCAACCTTTCAACTCGCGAACTTGCGAGTTGCGAGCAAGGCTAGTAGTTATCCCTAGCCGGTGGTCACGCGTGGAGAGCGCTAATAAGGAGGGGCCATACCATATCGGAATCTCGAGTATCGGCGATTGGTGAAGAAAAATTCAAGGGTCTTCGACTCACGACTAGCGAGGTCGCGAGTTGTGAAAGGCGCCTGGTTTGTTTGGCCTGTGGTCCTAACCCACGATCACAGGGAGGTGAACAAGGAAGAACTAGCCTGCGCTAGGCCCTCGTAGGACTTCGGGGATTCCGTCCCTTGAGGAAAAGTGAAAATTTTATTATGCCGTAGTGGGTGTGTTACAAATTGGTATCAGAGCATGGTTACAACACTTGGCCTGCTTGGGCTCATGAACGAGTTGCGCAGAAGCTCCGTTCGGAACACTCTTAAAAAGAGTAAC